>JAXIVJ010000049.1:364760-437260 GCA_036785665.1 Chirona hameri
CGGCTGCACCGGGGTCCGCGGGCTTGAGCGGAGGCACACGGCGACAACAGTCCGGTCCGACACAACACCGCGCGCCGGGAGCCGTGACAAACGGACTGCACGAATATAGGATAAGCTGGTGGCTGGACGAGGCGACGCTGCAACATTAGCGGTATTAGGACCGCGAGTGGCACGGAAGGTCACAAACCTCACAAATACGACAATTTATCCAAACCTTATTCAGCCTCTTCGCCGCTAGCACACCAATGTCCTTGCTAGCACGCAAACGACAGCATGCATGCGTTATTCAGTTTGTTGCACCTGCATTCAGAGGAACCGGTTGGCGGGTAGTCACGTGCCAAAGTCGTAAAACGGCGTCTCTCCGTCACGCTTCAGTCAGCGCATCTGTGCCGGTCACAGGTGACAGCAGGCGGCGTGACATCCGGACCCGGCGGACGAACTGGCTCGTCTCCCCTCTATATGCCCGCCTCTCAGGGTGCGCCAGCGATCGGCCGAGCCTCCTCACTCGTTTACTGCACATGAGACGGCGCGGCAGTTTAGCTCGCCCTGTCCGTCTGATCGTCGCTCGGCGCTCACCCTGTACTGCCGCCAAGTTGTGCCGGCCGGCAGTGATTCACTCACCACCATCAGACTCGTTCTCCACGCCGAGCACACCGACCGCTCATCCAGGAGCCCGAGCCCTACACTCTGCCCTCCGCCGTCCGGGGGCGTCTCGCTCCGCTCACCTTACTAATCCCGGCGGTAAAAAGTGCTCGGCGGCGGGTCAATAGCGGCTTCTCCGGTGTCTGCCGGGCGGCCCGGCGCGGCCCCGGCGCGGCCCCGGAGCGGCCCCCGAGCGGACCACACCGATTACACGCTGGGTCCGACTCGGATCCGATTCCGACCGGTGCCGGCCCCTTTGACACGGGAGCGGCCGCCGCACCTTACGCCTCCCTCCTGTTCATAGACAGTGTTTATACAGCGATGAGTGGGCGCATCCCAGCCAAAGCGCCGCCGAGTGTGTGTCGCTCTGCTGAAAGGAAGCCGCTCGTCGCGACAGACAGGCGCTCAGCTGCATGCCGGGTAATCATATCGCGGCGACAGGAAAGCCCGCTCGGCTGTCAGGAGCGTGCCCATTTTAAATTCAGCCGGGTGCGTTTCCTATGCAGGCCCGGCTGCGGCTCCTCACAGCTGTCGGGCGGGCGGACAAATTTGGCGTGAGGCCGATATGTGCAGAGCCGCGACGAGCGACAGCTGTCGCGGTGTCAGCGGCGCGGTGACTGTCGCCGGGTCGGACCGGACCGGACCGGGCCGGGCCGCTCCCGCCTCAGGGAGCCGCCTCTCCACAGCCGATCCCAGCGCATTCCCGGAGACCAGCGGTAGCACTGCCAGCCCAGCGCGACAAACCGCGACACACAGCGCGACACAGCGCGACACAGCGCGACACAGCGCGACACAGCGCGACACAGCGCGACACAGCGCGACACAGCGCGACACAGCGCGACACAGCGCGACACAGCGCGACACAGCGCGACACAGCGCGACACAGCGCGACACAGCGCGACACAGCGCGGCACACCGTCACACAGCGCGACACAGCGCCACACAGCGCGACACAGAGCGACACAGCGCGACACACCGTGACACACCGCGACACAGCGCAACACAGCGCGACACACCGCGACACAGCGCGACACACCGCGACACAGCGCGACACAGCGCGACACAGCGCGACACAGCGCGGCGCGGAAAAGCGCGGTGCGGCGGCGCGGAGGCGCGTTTCCTTATGGACAGCAGATAGCATCTAGTGGGGACCGGCCCGCGGGTTGGCCACATGAGCTGACCGGATAATCAGGTGTTCGTGAGGCTCGTAAAGGCGTCACCACTCACGAAAACGCTATCAAAACACATTCTGTCAATTAATGTCCACTTCAGTGAGACTCGGTAGCGGAGATGACAGCGGTGACACAAATCCGATATCGAGGGACTTTTCAGTGCCAATTAGGCGCTGAAAAGTGGTGCCGGCGATAATACCCTCCTTAAGCTGACGGCTCGAGGCCGGTGCAGTGGCAATGGGTGACCACTGCCTTCCGTGACAATGCAATTGCAAATATAATATAAATGCACCACCACCTGACTTGTAAATGTACAAGCCTGGAGGTTTAGCCACTGACGAGGAGACGCCGCAGCACAATACCAGGGAGACTGGACGGCGCCCCTCCGGCCCCGCCCGACCGACACACCAGACCACGGGGTGGCAACGCCACACCGCCCGGGCTGTGACACTATGACAGCCCCGGAGCTGTGCTGTGACACTATGACAGCCCCGGAGCTGTCCGATGGGACCGCCGGCCAGCCAGCCAGCGCCATCGTCGGCGTACGGCGCCATTTTGTCGGTCGGCCCGGCCGCTGCCGAGGTGTCGGCCTCAACAAAGCCGCGTGAGCTGGGCGTGCCGAGAGCCCGAGAGCGGCCGGGACGTGACACCGGCCCGGCGGCGGCGGCGGCGGCGGCGGTGGCGGTGGCGGTGGCGGTGGCGGTGGCGGTGGCGGTGGCGGTGGCGGTGGCGGTGGCGGTGGCGGCGGCGGCAGCGGCAGCGGCAGCGGCAGCGGCAGCGGCAGCGGCAGCGGTTGCGGCGGTGGCGGCGGTGGCGGCGGTGGCGGCGGTGGCGGCGGTGGCGGCGCGGTGGTGGCGGCGGTGGCGGCGGGACTGAGCGGGTCTTCAGCGGCGGCAGGACCTCGGTCACCGGGCGGGCCACTGGCTTGATGGGCACTAGTAGAGCCCCCCCCCCCCCCCTAGAAAATAACTGGCCATCAAACTGGCGTGACCCTTGTCCTCGGGTCGCCGAGTCCTGCCACTCAGTCTGACAGTGCAGCGATATGACGACATCAGTCGGGAACCCAAAGCATTGTTAACGCTACTGAGAAGGTTTTTTTGTAAGGTTTTGATTAAGTTTGTGTTTTTATTTTTGCTTTTCAAATAAATGTGTTTGTTGTTGTCGTTAAGGCTTCGCCGTTCTTTTACAGCAGAACTCTGCGACTATATATAGGGGTCGAATATATAGGGGTGAAATCGTAATGCTGAAACCGCAGCTCCCCAGCCCAGACAGCCCTATCTCCGTCGTACTGCGGCCTCTCAGCTCGGACACTGGAGTACTATCCGAACGCGGCCTCCCAATCCAGACAGCCAGGTCCCGTCTGACCACACGGAGACCCAGCTCCCTCCCAACCTAGACTGATCACATGGAGACCCAGCTCCCTCCCAATCCAGACAACCAGGTCCCGTCTGACCACACGGAGACCCAGCTCCCTCCCAACCTAGACTGATCACATGGAGACCCAGCTCCCTCCCAATCCAGACAGCCAGGTCCCGTCTGACCACACGGAGACCCAGCTCCCTCCCAACCTAGACTGATCACATGGAGACCCAGCTCCCTCCCAATCCAGACAGCCAGGTCCCGTCTGACCACACGGAGACCCAGCTCCCTTCCAACCTAGACTGACCACACGGAAACCCAGCTCCATCCCAACCTAGACTGATCACATGGAGACCCAGCTCCCTCCCAATCCAGACAGCCAGGTCCCGTCTGACCACACGGAGACCCAGCTCCCTCCCAACCTAGACTGATCACATGGAGACCCAGCTCCCTCCCAATCCAGACAGCCAGGTCCCGTCTGACCACACGGAGACCCAGCTCCCTTCCAACCTAGACTGACCACACGGAAACCCAGCTCCCTCCCAACCTAGACTGATCACATGGAGACCCAGCTCCCTCCCAACCTAGACTGATCACACGGAGACCCAGCTCCCTCCCAACCTAGACAGTGCAGTACGGTCCCCATCTGAACACATGGAGACCCAGCTCCCTCCCAATCTAGACTGTTCACACGGAGACCCAGCTCCCTCCCAACCTAGACTGATCACACGGAGACCCAGCTCCTCCCAACCTAGACTGATCACATGGAGACCCAGCTCCCTCCCAACCTAGACTGATCACATGGAGACCCAGCTCCCTCCCAACCTAGACTGACCACACGGAAACCCAGCTCCCTCCCAACCTAGACTGACCACATGGAGACCCAGCTCCCTCCCAATCCAGACAGCCAGGTCCCGTCTGACCACACGGAGACCAGCTCCCTTCCAACCTATACTGATCACACGAAGACCCAGCTCCTCCCAACCTAGACTGACCACACGGAGACCCAGCTCCCTCCCAACCTAGACTGATCACACGGAGACCCAGCTCCTCCCAACCTAGACAGTGCAGTACGGTACCAGTAAGGGCGCTATTTCCCGCCGTCCCAACCCTGCCAGTCCAGGCCAGTCCCCATCTGACCACCGCACGTCTGCAGCGAGCCGCCCGCTCTCCGCTCTCAACTCTTCCCCGACCGGAGCGGCCGGCGGCGGCGCCGCGTCTCGCCGCGATAATGGCCTGTTTCGCGACAGCAGCACTGATCCACGGGCGGATAATTCAGCTGCTGCCGAGGTGGCCACGCTCCGGCCCGCTCCAGCGCTGCCCGCGGCGCTCATGGACGGGGGCACTAAATTACCACCGCGTGCACGCTGCACGCTTCCGCCGCGCCGAGACTGCCGCCGCCGCGCCGGGACTGCCGCCGCCGCGCCGGGACTGCCGCCGCCGCGCCGAGACTGCCACCACCGCGCCGAGACTGCCGCCCTGCGCCGGGACTGCCGCGCCTGCCGCTGCAGTCGCCGCCAAACGGCATGTAAACTCGTTAACCGGTGCCGCGGGCAGGGCAACGGCGGGACGGCGGCGGCGCGCCACCCGTGGACATGTTCATTGGCGGGAGACCGCTGCGGTGCCGCGGTGGCAGCGGCGGGGTAGTTTGTGGTGGACGGTAACCGTCCGGCACACCGGGGTGCTAAACAGAACATCCTGGGAACTCCACGGCACGGGCGGGCGACACATGGCGGACGGCGGGTCCGATCCACGGGGCTAATTCCAGGGCTGAATGCAGGGCCACCATCCTGTCAAGCTGAGGTCCTGCAACGATTCCAGAATGCGTTCTACAGTGCCAACAACCGCTGATCCAAGGGTCCCCCGAAGGTGTATTGCCACTCAGCCGACCAGCAAAGTCGATGACACTGCAATGTCCCCGACCTGTCGCCGTCACCCGCGTGCATCGGCGTGCGTGTGGGCGTTAGTCAGTCCCGTGTCCCTGCGAGTCGCTCAGTCCGTGTCCCGGTGAGCCCCGCCTGTCTGTGGCGAGCAGCCGATGACGGCTGACCACCGGAGGACAGGACGGGCCGACACGCACCGTCCGACCCGACACACGACACACGCGACACACGCGACACAGGGTGAGGCCCCGGGAGCGGCCGGCCCCGCCCTGACCGCCCTGCAGCCGCCTGCAGGCCGGTCCCCGATCGGAATTAATGTATCCTGGTGTGCGGGTGACAGGGACACGGCCCGCAGACCGCGCAGCTGTCGCCAGCGCCGCCAGCCGCGGCCGTAGACGACGGCGCCACGTCCCAGCGGCGCCGGGTGGGTGAGACGCTAGTCAAAACGCAGGGCGAGGTGTGGCGCTACATCCATTTGCCATGGTCGTGGCCGAGCTGCTCAGGAATCCAGGCACCGCAAGACGTATAGAGGCGGATGGGAGGGAGGGCAGGTGAAAAATCGACGAAAGCGTGTTGCACTATTGAGGAATGAAAGCGGATTCAATCAGATCAGTCAAACCGGCAGATGCATTAAGAGCGGAAAGGTATGTAGGTGGGCGGGAACAAGAACGAGGGTGGCGGAGAAACGAAAAAGCATCTCAGTGACCTCACCACGCTCTCTGACCGGGTCCGCTTCCCACCACTCGCTCCTCCCTACCAACAGCCCGGCGCGCGCGCTGTGTGGCCCGCAGGAACATGGCCATCGGCGCGCCTATCAAAATGGAAATGGCGCCCAATAAACAGCTCGGGCCGGTGGGCGGGCGGCGGGGACGCTGTATGGCGCGCGGTCGGCTCGCGGTCGGGTGCCGGACTGGGTAAACAGAGTCAGCGGGCGGCGCCGCCACCCGCCGCTGATGACGTGCCGACCTGCCGCAGCGCCGTCATCGGCCGCCGCCGGCGGCGGAGAGCGGTGACGGATCGCAGGACGGCGGCCTAGATGCAATGCCACCGCGCAAATGTCGCCGCGGGGAGACATACGCCGCCGCCGCGGAGACACACGCCGCCGCCGCCGCGGAGACACAGACCGGGTGACGGACGGTGGCGTGTCGCTGGTGGCGTGACACAGGGGCACGGTCCACCAGCGTGACACAGGGGCACAGTCCACCACTGGCGCCCTGTGTGGCCCGGCTCACTACGGCGGCTTTGCAGGCTATCTGCAGCATCGCAGGGAGACACGCCGGGTGCCTGGCGGTGGTGTGTGACTTTCTGCGGGACACAGTTCACCACCAACCTGTGTGGCCGCGGCTCATCACAGCGGCTCATCACAGCAGATATGCAGAGCCGCAGCTCAGTGACGGCCGCGGCGACCGACGGCGGCTGTCACCGGCCGCGACTGCCGCTCGGTGACGGATGGCCGTCCGTCACACCACGCCGGCTGTGACGGATGACGGATGGCGGACTGTCGGCGGAGCGCGGCCGCAGCTCAGTGACGGACGGCGCTTCACTCCGGCAGCCGAGCCGCGTCTGTATGTCACGCGAGGCGGCCATCCCGTGTCCGAGTGGACACCCTTACCATTTACCTCCCCGTCTACCTCCCGAGCGGGAGGTAGACAGGGCGCTCTTTCCTGCCCTGCACCATCTCATCCCGTCCTAGCCTCTCCACCCCGCCTGCCCCTTTCGGACGGTGCCTGTTGGCCACGTGACGGCCGACAGGTGACTGCCGACAGATGACAGCCCGGCTCCGGCGACTGCGGCGACTCCGGCGGCGGCCTCGGTGTGCGCGTCGCCGACAAATCGGCAGAGACACGGACGGCGATGGCTGGCGGCCGGTTTTTACGGCGCTCACCGGCCGGCGGTGGACGGCGGACACGGCCCGGCGGCACGCCACGCTGGCTGGTCAGAGTAGTCACGCTGGCTGGCCAGGGGGGTCGGGAGGGACGGGGCGGCATTCCGAGACCATGTCGGATGTCCATAGAACGGTCACAGCAAGTGGGTGCAGAGGCGAAATCGACTAGGTCACGGAATAGCAAGGCGTCGAGGACTTAATATCCCCTCAACATGCAGGATAAATACGCCAGGAGAGAGCGACATCACACTATTCCGCCAAACCCACTGCCAGAGTGCGGCTTTGATGAATGAGCGTCAGAGATGTGGGTACTGGAAATCCGTTGTTTGGTTAGTTAAGACAGCACAAATGAGCACGACCAGCCTGACAGAAAGCGTATTATGAAGGCCAGACTTGGGACTCTATCGTTCCTGACGCTGAGCCTTCAGGTGCGTACGCTTTTTACTCTCTAAATATATGCAGTGCGAACCAAGTATACATGTTTTATCGAGAACTCAGACGACCGCAATGCCAAGTACCACCGACAGCTCCCCATCCTCCCATTCGAATCGCAGCGTACTTCTCTCTCCGCTACACTACCATCCCCTGCGTCCATTCATGCTGGGCTCGCAGACGGCTGTGATAGCGGCCTCGCCGGACTGACGCCGTATGAATGGGTGTGCCGGTGACGCGGCGGAACGGAGCCGCGCCGGGCCGCGCCGGGCCGACGGGGGGCCGATTGGGCAGGCGCCGCACTCTGGTCCGCCCAGACTAGGTCCGCCGGACGGGATGTCAGGCTACGTGGGAGTGGCAGAGATGCAGATTGAAAAGCCGGCCAGACCAATTGGCAGCTTATTCAATCAGCCCGACCGGTAAAGACATTGGCAGAATCAACCAGGAAGACAGCATTAATCAAACGCGCTGACTGAATCATGAAAACCAAAATCACGACTATATAGGTACTATTCGTCGAGGGAGTAGAAAGTAATAATCAATTTTAGCATACATACCGGGAAGAAGACGCCCCGGGAGACCGGGACAGGTGACCAGGCACGTAGCCAGGATTTTTATCGGGGGGGGGGCACGTCGGTGGTAAAATCAAATTTCGATCCTCAGACATATGTTGTTGACTGGGGGGAAGGTCGAGTCGTCAGAGAAGCTAATTTTATCTAGGGTAAATTTGGTTTGCTCAGGGGGGAGGAGGGGTATGTACCCCCCCCCCCTCCCCTTGGCTACGTCCCTGCAGGTGACAGCGGACCACCAGTTACAGAGGTACCCGGTGCGGTACCCCAGGGACCCAGGCCGGTGCCGGCGGCGTCTGACACGACCCAGTCAGCTGTGGCCGCACCACTGCTAATTAATTACCAACCACGTCACATAAATAACAGTGACGTCACAACACACCAAGATGGCGGCCACCACCGGACCAGCGCGAAACGCGGCCGCAGAGACCAGGAGCACAAGCGAACCAAAGACGGATATTTAACACAGTTTAGGACACAGTAATAACTGGAGGCGATCATACGTCGGACGAGACCGGAGGCACTCTCAAATCAAAACAAACCTTCTTTGAGGAACGTGGGTCAGAAAACCATGCACCAACCCACATCACTCCCCCAAGACCATACAATGCCAGAAAGCTAACAAGCTTCGGTCTGAGTCACGTGACAGCCCCCGCGCACCACCACCACCACCGCCAATACCACCGCTGCCGCCGCCACCGCCGCTGCCGCCGCCACGGCCGCCCGCTGGCCGACAGTGAGCTGTTTTATGTGATGGCCGTCACAGCACGCGGTCGGCGGTGGCGTGAGCCCACCCACTGGTGAGCGGCTGGGACTCGGGGAGAGACGCCGGCAGCGGAGACGGCCAGCCGCGGTAGCAGGACAGTCTGGCACACTACATGGCCTGACGACAGGTCTAACATGACGTAACTCTACGTTACGCAGCGGAAACCACGTCAGCCGCGTCCTACGCCAAGCACATACACCACCGATCCCCGGGGCTTATGGGCGCGTCGACTGTGTTGGTCGTACGGCATCACCGATCCTTATTCAGGGACCACGGACGGAGCCGTCGATGGAGTGATCCAGAATTACTTGGGACCACACATGGATCATCCCGCCGTCGGAAACACATACCCTGACAAAGTGACGATGAGTTATCTGTGTTAGCCACCCGCCTATCCGGCCACATAGCAGCCGTTTACACCGTGATCCATCATCTGAGCCGCCTCCTCCGTCCCGCAGCCCTCCCACCTCCACACAGCACACTGCCCTGCCTTCCCTCCGCACATCATACGGCACGCGGACCCGCCCAGACCGGGGCATCCATCACACCGTGGAGCGTGGCCGCTTCATCATGGCCGTCGGCCGGGACCAGCCATTACATTCAATCGCACACGGTGCCAACACGGCTGATTACACGCCGGACGGACGGCAGGCCGGTAAATCAGAGCAGCAACGCGGCCGGCGCCGCCCCCGGCTGGCCCGGCCCGGCTGCCCTGATCCCGGCCCAGTCCGGCAGAGCGCCCAGCCGAGAGCCGAGAGCCGAGAGCCGAGAGCCGAGAGCCGAGACAAGAGAGCCGAGACAAGAGAGCCGAGACAAGAGAGCCGAGACAAGAGAGCCGGCTAGAGATGCGTTGTGTACTAACGGTCAGGCAGCGGACAGACGGTGGATAGTTCACATAGCTGCAACAGCCAGTTGGCACGGACGGCGCAACGGACATGTGGGAACGGAATATTCACAGCACGCGTTGTGTCAAGCACTCCCGATGGGCTATCCAACAGTCAGATGTACTCCTGTGTCAGACAATAGTCACGGAGGTACTCCTGTGTCAAACACCAGTCACGGAGGTACTCCTGTGTCAAACACCAGTCACGGAGGTACTCCTGTGTCAAACACCAGTCACGGAGGTACTCCTGTGTCAAACACCAGTCACGGAGGTACTCCTGTGTCGAACACCAGTCACGGAGGTACTCCTGTGTCAGACAATAGTCACGGAGGTACTCCTGTGTCAAACACCAGTCACGGAGGTACTCCTGTGTCAGACAATAGTCACGGAGGTACTCCTGTGTCAATCACCAGTCACGGAGGTACTCTGTGTCAAACACCAGTCACGGAGGTACTCCTGTGTCAAACACCAGTCACGGAGGTACTCCTGTGTCAGACAATAGTCACGGAGGTACTCCTGTGTCAAACACCAGTCACGGAGGTACTCCTGTGTCAAACACCAGTCACGGAGGTACTCCTGTGTCAAACACCAGTCACGGAGGTACTCCTGTGTCAAACACCAGTCACGGAGGTACTCCTGTGTCAAACACCAGTCACGGAGGTACTCCTGTGTCAAACACCAGTCACGGAGGTACTCCTGTGTCAAACACCAGTCACGGAGGTACTCCTGTGTCAAACACCAGTCACGGAGGTACTCCTGTGTCAAACACCAGTCACGGAGGTACTCCTGTGTCAAACACCAGTCACGGAGGTACTCCTGTGTCAAACACCAGTCACGGAGGTACTCCTGTGTCAGACAATAGTCACGGAGGTACTCCTGTGTCAAACACCAGTCACGGAGGTACTCCTGTGTCAGACAATAGTCACGGAGGTACTCCTGTGTCAAACACCAGTCACGGAGGTGCTCCTGTGTCAAACACCAGTCACGGAGGTACTCCTGTGTCAAACACCAGTCACGGAGGTACTCCTGTGTCAGACAATAGTCACGGAGGTACTCCTGTGTCAAACACCAGTCACGGAGGTACTCCTGTGTCAAACACCAGTCACGGAGGTACTCCTGTGTCAAACACCAGTCACGGAGGTACTCCTGTGTCAAACACCAGTCACGGAGGTACTCCTGTGTCAAACACCAGTCACGGAGGTACTCCTGTGTCAAACACCAGTCACGGAGGTACTCCTGTGTCAAACACCAGTCACGGAGGTACTCCTGTGTCAAACACCAGTCACGGAGGTACTCCTGTGTCAAACACCAGTCACGGAGGTACTCCTGTGTCAAACACCAGTCACGGAGGTACTCCTGTGTCAAACACCAGTCACGGAGGTACTCCTGTGTTCACTGCCACATGCGGAGAGTGACGTCAGTCTCAAGGGCTGCAACGCGGCCACCAGTAGAGGTCCGTCGTCACACCCATCGAAAGAGGCCCTGTCCGACTGCCCCGTGAAGTCTTTAGCCTGTATAGCCATACATGCGATGTCCAGGCACCAGGACATAGCTCGGTACCAAATCTGACAAGACTGCATATCTCAGTATGCGAATTTCAATTGGGGCGTTCGGGCGTCAGGCGATAAGCTCTTCTGATGCGTGTTAGAGCCTCATTCTCAACCATTAATGCATTGTCGTGCCATATCGTACTCAAAGATCAGTGCTACTGCAATTCGCCAAATGGTCAAGACCTGACATGTGAGAGCGTGGGGCATTTAAGAGTCGAACTTGGCATTTAAAGAGGCATTTCATGACACGGATCCGTAAGCGCGTGACGTTAAAGACCTTCAGCGCTATCTTCAAAAAATGAAACTCCATAATTGTGAAGCCCATAATTTGCAGAATAACTATTGGTTAAAGCGCATATCTTTCAAATATTATGTTTTCAGACAATCAGAAACAGTATAAATAACAACACGATTGCACATTGCACAACTTATGTCGTATAGCACGCCCTCAGTGCAGCGAATAACCACCCCACAGCAACTACACATGCCAATGAGCCGTGGCTAACGGGCTGACCACCCTGGCGGTCCGAGGGCTGGGCCGGGTCGAGCCGATGGCGCTGTCGATGGCTCCGATGGCTCGCCGCTCTCCCGGGAGGGCTGGGCCGGGTCGAGCCGATGGCGCTGTCGATGGCTCCGATGGCTCGCCGCTCTCCCGGGAGGGCTGGGCCGGGTCGAGCCGATGGCGCTGTCGATGGCTCCGATGGCTCGCCGCTCTCCCGGGAGGGCTGGGCCGGGTCGAGCCGATGGCGCTGTCGATGGCTCCGATGGCTCGCCGCTCTCCCGGGAGAGTTGTGGGAGGCGGCCCGCCCGCCACGGAGGGCCGAGGGCTGGACCGGGTCGAGCCGATGGCGCTGTCGATGCTCCGATGGCTCGCCGCTCTCCCGGGAGAGTTGTGGGAGGCGGCCCGGCCCGCCCGCCACGGAGGGCCGGCCGCGTGGGATGAGCCCAGTATGTTATCGGGCTCGTTATCGCAACAATGGGCTGACGACACGGCCGGCCAGCGCTCTCCGATTTATGGTCGGCGTCCAACGACGGAATGTTTACTGCCCACCGGGCTGTGCTGTGCTGGGCCGTGGTGTGGCGGGCCGGGGCGGGTCGGGGCGGGTCGCGCTGGCCCGTGGCGTGGCGGGCCGGGGCGGGTCGAGGCGGGTCGAGGCGGGCCGTGGCGTGGCGGGCCGGGGCGGGTCGAGGCGGGCCGTGGCGGGGCGGGCCGGGGCGGGTCTCGCGGGTCGTGGCGGGCCGGGGCGGGTCGCGCTGGGTCGTGGCGTGGCTGGGCCGGGGCGGGTCGAGGCGGGTCGCGCTGGGTCGTGGCGTGGCGGGCCGGGGCGGGTCTCGCGGGTCGTGGCGTGGCGGGTCGAGGCGGGTCGCGCTGGGTCGTGGCGTGGCGGGCCGGGGCGGGTCGCGCTGGGTCGTGGCGTGGCGGGCCGGGGCGGGTCGCGCTGGGCCGGGTCGAGGCGGGTCGAGGCGGGTCGCGCTGGGTCGTGGCGTGGCGTGAGGCGCCGAGGTGTGCGGTAGCAGGTCAAGCTGAACCGTGGCAAGAGGTAGGTGAGCGCGATGTATCGAGACGTGACGTGGCGTGAGACTCGACCAATGGTAGCGACCATGCAACATGCCGTCACATTCTGGAGGAACTTAGACGGATAAGTAAAGAAGGAACGACACTCCCTTCCATGGGTGTCATTTTCTATAGGCCTGGTAGGGCCAGGGCCCTACCAATAATGCCACATTTTAACATTAGGCCATTTGGCGTTGCATGGTAAGAATGGCCTTAAAATATATCAAGTTAGCATTGGGGCCCTATCAATCATTTTCGGAAAACAACGCCCCTGCTCCCTTCATAGTCAAGGGACACATTTCCATGACAGCAACTCTCAAGCAGCATACCTCCAATCACCAATAGTAACCATCTACTACGAGACCAGAAACTTTCCCTGCTCGGTTGATTTATCTGCTGTGGTTTCTTCTAAGCGGTGGCCCCAGGAGTGTCTGCGGTTACCGGTTATCCTTCTCCACCTTCCCTACTCGCCCCATACTGTACCGGTCTGTGCTGGTGGCATAGTGACGGTCGGCGGGGCGTCGGCCCTCCCTCCCTCGCGCCCCCATACAGTACCGGTCTGTGCTGGTGGCAGAGTGACGGTCGGCGGGGGGTCGGCCCTCCCTCCCTCCCTCCCACCCTCCCTCGCGCCCCCATACAGTACCGGTCTGTGCTGGTGGCAGAGTGACGGTCGGCGGAGGGTCGGCCCTCCCACCGCTCAGAGGGCCAGGTATCCGATAATTAGTCCGTCACAGCGTGACAGACGGGCCGGGACTAACTGATTAGCCTGGTCAAACCCAGCGCCGGCGGCGGCCGGCCAGCCGCAGATACACAGCTCACCGAGTGGCCGAGGCTGCCCCGGCGGCGGCCGGCCAGCCGCAGATACACAGCTCACCGAGTGGCCGAGGCTGCCCCGGCGGCGGCCGGCCAGCCACAGCCACACAGCTCACCGAGCGGTCGAGGCTGCCCCGGCGGCGGCCGGCCAGCCACAGCCACACAGCTCACCGAGTGGCCGAGGCTGCCCCGGCGGCGGCCGGCCAGCCACAGCCACACAGCTCACCGAGTGGCCGAGGCTGCCCCGGCGGCGGCCGGCCAGCCACAGCCACACAGCTCACCGAGTGGCCGAGGCTGCCCCGGCGGCGGCCGGCCAGCCGCAGCCACACAGCTCACCGAGCGGCCGAGGCTGCCCCGGCGGCGGCCGGCCAGCCACAGCCACACAGCTCACCGAGTGGCCGAGGCTGCCCCGGCGGCGGCCGGCCAGCCACAGCCACACAGCTCACCGAGTGGCCGAGGCTGCCCCGGCGGCGGCCGGCCAGCCACAGCCACACAGCTCACCGAGTGGCCGAGGCTGCCCCGGCGGCGGCCGGCCAGCCGCAGCCACACAGCTCACCGAGCGGCCGAGGCTGCCCCGGCGGCGGCCGGCCAGCCACAGCCACACAGCTCACAGAGTGGCCGAGGCTGCCCCGGCACGATCTGTCAGCCGTCAGGTGCTGTCAGCTATCTACCCTGCTTTGTCCGATCTTCTGCAGTCCTTTCCATCCCTGTTCTCCTCTGCTCTCTCACGCTCTGACCTGCCTTGGTCAGGCCAATTCTTCCCCATCATATCTTGTCGAGCACACTCCAGTTCGGTTCTCTCCTAGTACGTCCTGTCAAGTTCTGTTCTGCCTGGTTCTCGGGTTAACGGGTGACCTTCCAGGTCAAGTGAATGACCTCATATTTACCACGTCCAGAACAGCGATTTTGCTTTTCAGAAAACCTCAAAATTAGAAATGTATAAATGTAAATAAAAATGCATGTTCCTATACCAGTTTTAGCTCAGAAATACAGAGAAGGTAATTATTTGTTCGTATCACGTAAAAAAGTCAATAAAAGTATTAACAAAAAAGACGTCATCAGTTTCTTACACTTAGGGAGCCATCACTCAGTCAAAAATGAAGATATTGCTTTGCAATTTGGTATGGGTATTCTCCATACTCAGTTCTCTCACATATATTCCGGTTTTTCTAATATCTTTGCAAATTTTGATTTTGTGGGGATTTTTCCATTTTTTTCATTTTTATTTTAGGGGTCAAAAACTCAAAATTTTGCAAATCCGAGATTGCCATTTTAAAGAGAATGCCATTTTGTATCTATGGTGAATTGCGTTTGCAATTTGCTTTAAAACTCTGTGTTCTACGATTTGTCAAATATTTCTCTTTTTTTACCAACATGACGTCATCAAAACATGATTATCTCACAAACTAAGTTACTTAACCAATTTCAATTAAATTGTTACAGCTTACGTATAATTGTTGTAAACTCAGATACTGAGAATGTCAGCAAGATGCGCCGCATGAGTCAAAAGTTATTCAAGAAAAACCTCAGGGGGGGGGGGGGCAGTCAGGCCCCCCCCCCCCCCGTAGGGCGAGGGTTAATCATACCATCCCTCAAAAAATCAAAAATCGTGCGTTTGACCTTCCTTGTCTTGCCCTTCACACTACTCTACTCACTCTCACCCTCTCCAACCCTACCCTGCAGTACAGTGCCAACGCTGACCTGCAGTGACCCCATCTCAAGCGCCTCGCGTGTCTCACCCGCCCCTCTCCACGTACCCCCCACCACCACCACCACCCCCGGTCCCAGTGCTAATTACGGCCGGCCGTTATTAATCCGAGTTTGTTTTAATCGGTGCCGGGTGGCGGCCGCTGATTAATCCGGCTCCGGCTCCGGTCCCGGCCCCGGTCCCGTTTCGGCTGCGGTGAGGAGGTCCGGCCCCGGCCCGGCTTCGTTACCGGCCAGAGTCGTTATCGGACAGAGATCGGACGGAGCTGGGGACGGTCATAAGCGGAGCACGGCGGAGTGGGGATCGGAGCGCAGAGGGACGCAGAGGGACGCAGAGGGACGCAGAGGGCGCAGAGGGACGCAAACCACAGGTTCCGGGGACAACCAAGAGCAGAGTGCGGCGGCTGGAGAGACGGGCAGAGCTTAAGCCGAGTAAAGGCTCCCGGGACGGTCACAAGCGGAGCACAGTCCCAGGACGGCCGCAAGTGGAGCACAGCGGCGGGGAGGGACGAAACACGGGCTAACCAGCTCACTCGCCTCTCGTTAACTCGCCAACCTGACTGACAGGTTCAGCAAGGCAGTATTGACCCAGGCCCCTCTGAAGCGCCGATGTCGAGTTTGCTCCGTTTTACCACCCATTCCAGAACACCATGAAGAGCTAACCACTCTCCGACCGGGGACCCTCAGGCGGCGGTCCGCCGGGAGTCGCCGACCAATCAGGTGTGCCGCCGGCCCGCGCGGGTCGATACTCCATCAGACGGCGGCGGCCCAGTCATTAACGCGCTGATTGGGCCGCTCATTAGCGCGCGGACAGGCCGGCCGGTGCGGGGACACGCGCCGAGGACGGACGGTCAGCAGGCAAGTGGTACCAGCGGGAGACAGAGACGACTCAATAAACCAACAAACACCGCAGGACGACTCAATAAACCTACAAACACCACAGCACAGCAGACGATTCAATAAACCCACCAACACCAACAGGACGGACAGAAGATTCAATAAACCCGCCAACACCAACAGGACGGCTGCCGGTCATTGCAACAACGGCAGACGATCCGATGGGCTGTGATATCAACCCATGGATGCTAAAATACAACCTTATCGGCCAATGCTACGAAAGACACACCTCCATTTTCGTCTTGTAACAGCAATTCTATGCCAACTTGCTTCACATAAAATGGTCGTGCCACACATATTTATTTTATTCTTTAAGTTATTAACCCTCGCCCTACGGGAGCTGTTTTCACCTCCGCCCTACGGGGGGTCCTAAAAAGACCCCTGTTAACTTCCAAACCAAGCAACATAGAGCAACGCGGTAAGAACCAACATGTTGCCTGTCAAGTTTGGAATCTACCGGTATTCAATTTTTAGGTTTCTGGTCAACGAGTGACCTTCCAGGTCAAGTGAATGACCTCGATCAACCACGTCCAGAACAGCGATTTTGCTGTCAGAAAATCTCAAAATTAGAATTTGATCAATGTAAATAAAAAAGCATGTTCCTAGATCAGTTGTATCTCAGAAATACGGAAAAGGTAATTATGTATTCGTATCTGTTAAAAAAAGTTAAAAAAAGATATTTAAAAAATGACGTCATGAGTTTCTTACACTTAGGGAGCCATCACTCAGTCAAAAATAGAGATATTACTTTGAAATTTGGTTTGAGTATTGTCCATACTCAGTTCTCTCACATATATTCCGTTTTTTAACATCTTTGAAAATTTCGATTTTGTGGTGATTTTTCCGCCAAACAAATAAGTTTTTGTTCATTTTAGGGGTCAAAAACGCAACATTTCGAAAATCCGAGATTGCATTTGAAAGAAAATGAAATTTTATATCTTTGCTGAATTGCGTTTGCAATTTGCTTCAAAACCCTGTTTTCTACGATTTTTTCAAACATTTATCGTTTTTCCACCAACATGGCGTCATCAAAACATCATTATCTCCCAAATGTCTCAAACCAATTTCAATGAAATGTTTACAGCATACGTATAATTGTTGTAAACTCAGCCACTGAAAATTTCAGCAAGATTATCCGCAAGTGTTAAAAGTTATGCCAGAAAACCCTCAGTGGGTCGTTTTAGGACCTCCCGTAGGGCGCGGGTTAATACACAGCGAACTATTCAAAGCTATTCAGTTCAATACCGTTTATGTCATCACAACATCCTCAATCAACGCCATCCATCATCTAACCGTAAGCCCATCATCTCACGCCACACTGTTTCCATCCCCGCCATCTCCGAGCCGTCAGCGACCACCGGCCGCCGCTCCGCTGACCACCCTGCCCACCCACCCCGCCCACCAAGCCCACCAAGCCCACGAAGCCCGCGGCCCACGCGAGATCACACCGTGCGATACTGCGCGCGTCGGTCGCGTTTTTACTCCGTCCTGGTGTCCCGGACTGCCTTGCAGAGCGGCGCGACCGGTGCGGGCGGCGGCCGGGCATTTGTCGCCGCCGAAGACAATGCTTTTCACGAGCCGCGCCGGGCGGCGGCATTCCGGCGCGGAAAAACCGCCGGGCCGCGCCGCCAGCCGCCGCCGCGGCTGATGGCTATCGCGCGGCGTTGTTTTTACGGCGCGGCGCGCGGGCGGCGGTGACGCGGCCACAAATCATGGCGCGGTGTCGCGAGGCGCGGCCAGACCGGTTCAGCGCCGCGCGCCGCGAGCAGCGCCGCCGATGACGCGATAGCCGGCTGCGATCACTCACCGCTCACCGCTCACCGCCGCCGCCGCCGCCGCCGCTGGTGCGATGGCATTCGATATACGGCGGCGGCGGGCCAGTCGTCGTGGCAGTCTCGGACTGACTGCCGCCGGCGATGACGGAGTGCCTCAACACCCCGACTTCTCCATGACATCACCACCGACGAACCTCCAAACTGGGATCCTATCCTACGGGCCTCTAAACCTACACCAGCATACATGCCACCAACAACCACCACTTTCACTACGCCTGACATCACCCTACAAGTCTTCGACCCACCCCCGCCCACCGCGCCGTCTGTCTCCCCAGCCCTGGCTCAACACCGCCCCGCCGTCTGTCTCCCGTTCCACCTGAGTGTGCGGTCCGCGCCGTCCCGCTCTCAGGCTCGGCAGCGCCCCCTGGGGCGGCGCGCCGGCCGGGCGGTCAGCGGACGGCGCCACCGTCGCGGCCGGCCCGCCCCCCGCCGTCCGGGCCGGCATTACGGCGTGTTTAATAGCGGCCTGTCGGTGCCGGCGGCGGCCGCTCGTTAGTCGTGTTTACACGCGCCAGCGGCGCCACACCGCAGGAATGCCGCCCGGCGACCCCGGGCCGCTGCTCCGAAGTGTGCTCGGGTGACGCCGGGGACGGGCCGGTGTCGGGGTGACGTTCGCTGGGTCAGATTGGTCAGCCAGGAGATGGCACACCGCGAACAACCTAGAGGACGACAGGAGGGAAAGTCCAGCTGTGTGACAGTCTAGATAGTCTATTCAGTTAACCGGTCTCACACCGAGAGTCGGTCCCCAAGCGACTTAACCTCTTGTACTCAAACCAAACGCTTACCGATGACAACAATACTATACAACAATACTACCCACCGTAGCGACACATGGTCAGCAAGCCTGAGGCCGTGCGAGCATTGGTGGTCTCCCCTGCCGTGCCCTGTCGTCGGCAGACCGGCGGCACGGTGGCGGCACGGTGGCGCCACCTCCCGCCGGGCCGACAGCATCCTAAGCCGGCGGTATCTCATGGCGCCCGGGCCGGCACGCTCCTGTGCCGGTCCGGCCTCCGGTGCCCGGCAGCTGGCGGCGACGGCGGCGACGGCGGCGCACGGGAAGTGGACCAGCGAACTGGACGGATGGGTTCGTTTGGTGTTAACACGCAAGCATTAGAACGCCGCACCACATCATGAGTCTCTCCTGGACTCAGAAACGACCTCACTCAACCGGGTACTTGCTAGTGGACCTGACCTGGCTGCAGAACAGTAGAACACGGCACATGGTCGCGAACTCACAGCACGCCGCCGCGGCCAGCGTGAGAATGACTGGCAGGCGGTGGCTGCAACCGATCTAGGATGTTTGCCAAGTTAACCACCGGGCCAGTGGTCGGCTACAAACAGGTGCAGACACGCGAGAGAGAGAGACCCTGAATGAAATAACCTTGAGTACGACCCACTGACTGAGAGACAGCTGCACGGCTGCAATGCAAAGCATATGCATTCCAGCATAGGTACTACCATTCATCAACACAAAGAGAATGACATAATAAAGCGATGCAGACGCGTAACTGTGGTCATAGTCACACCAGATGCCTAGATGGCCGCGCCGTGCAGTATCCGGCATCCACCCAGCAGCAGCACCGATCAGACCCATGCCGGCACTCTCTCGCCAATATCCGCAGACTCCGGAGTCCCCGCCGATCTTCGCGGACTCTGGAACTCCGCGGATTCCGGAGTCCCCCGCCGATCTCCGCGGACTCCCCCGCCGATCTCCGCGGTCTCTGGAACTCCGCGGACTCCGGAGTCCCCCGCCGATATCCGCGGACTCTGGAACTCCGCGGACTCTGGAGGTGACCGGCGACCGGCGCGGGTCACGTTCCCAGCGGCGGGGGTCGTTTTTCGATCGGCGCGACGCCGTGCGTTATTGATGTCTCCCGGCGCCGGCTGCTGGTCGGCAGGCCGAGCGGCGAGCCGGGCGGCGGACTGGTCGCCGTGGAGCCTGACTTGCAGCCGCGCCCCAGGTGGCCTGCAAAAACGTCCTCCGGCCGGGGCGCGGTGCGGCGCGTGGGAACGTCGGATGAATGTCTGTTTACACACGGTGTCAGCCGGGCAGCCGACCAGTCACCTGTCTCTCCCGGGAGCCCCCGGCGGCTCCGGCGGCCCCGGCAGTCACAGCATCGCCGTCAGCCCCCGCCGAGCTGCTGCGGCCGCCGAGAACTGGGCGGCATGGGAACAACGGCCGCCTCACAGCAGCCGGCCAGACGACACGCCGCCCGCTACATCACCGAGACAAAGTGTCTACAACGGCGCAGATGACATGCTCTGGCAGTGGTGGCGGTATTTACTGCACTGTCGAGTCTGGCACCGTCTCGCTCTCACGGCGAGCTGTACACAGTTGTGCGGCGCGGCTAATGAATCAGTGGCAAGGCCAGCCGCAGTTCGGACTAATCGTACGACGTCGACGCCCGCCAATGTAAGTGGGAAAAACACTACGGCCAGATCAGACAGGATCAGGTGACAGCCCCGGCCGTGGGGTACGCTCGTTACCCGGGGCTGATGCATTCGTAATGAATAGTGACCTGGGTACGATACAGTTTTGATAAGGTAGGTCCCAGATCGCTGTCACCGGTGCAGCAGGTTCAACTGAGCCAGTCGGGTTGTGCCGAGGCATGCCAGACGGAGACGGAGCCTGTTCCGGGGGACACCAGTTGGCGGGAGGCGGAGACTGCACTGCACACACAGCTCAGCAGCACCACAACACCGAGCCCGGCTTCACGCCGGTCGGCAGCGGCAGTACTAGCGACATCTGTCGTCGGTTAAGATAGTGTAAGTGCGCTACGCTGCCGCTGCCAGCGGCAGAGAAGCCGAATATTGTGCACGTCTTCTTCGCTTATCGTGTCTAAGGCACCCAAGATCTTAGGTATCGTACCCAAGGTTTAGCTTGAGTGGCATTTGGGTAGCTTATATCAACTGTCGTGCAAAATTCCGCCCGTGTAGCTCTGTCGGGAGAGGGCTGGGCTGCAGTTTTGAACCGCCATGGCAAGGTGGGTTCGAGACGCTTCGGCGTTCGCTATTTGCTCCTGGCGGGGATGACCTGCAGCCGGTGGCGGCGGCCACGTTTTAGGTCAGATGAAGCCAGCGAGCCGGGTGGGCCGTCCTCAGTCGTAAGGGGGCGTTCAACTTTCGCCTCTAAATTCTGCCGGCGACTGGGATTGCGCGATCGGATGGTGGGGTCAGGGCCCGCGCAACAAAGTTAGCTTGCATGGGTCCTGGTCTCGGAAATTCATCATATCAAAACATTCGGACTACATTTATTTGAAAAAATCACTGTCGCAAAAACCTCAGCTATCTGTAAAATGCCGAGCGACTAGTACTCCTCGAACGAGACCGGATATTTTGTGACATCTTCTTAACTTCAGCACCCACTCGAGTGACGAATCAGCCGTGCTGTACAGCAACTCCGCAGGCAGGCCGCCCTGGCCGGTAAAGAATGCCGGCAACTCCATCCCGGGGGAGGAAGACCGAAGACCCAGCGGCCTCCACCTTCCTTGAAGCTGCTCCGCATCATCGGCTGGCGCCTACCCCGCCAGTCGTCCAGTCACCGCGGGTAGACGAACAGAGACACAGAGACAGAGACAAAGACGGAGGCGGGAAACAGAGCCGGAGGCAGCGACATACAGGTAGACAGAGGCAGAGATAGACAGAAACGGAGAATAGAGGCAAAGAGACAGAGACAGACGGAGAGACAGAGTATGGCCCTCGGCCGCCCGGCGCTGGTGCGCACGGGACTGACCTCAGTGTCGACGGCCTGGTAGTCGGGGTGCTCCTCGTCCAGCTCGAAGTAGAGCTCGTTGGAGGTGATGGAGATGGTTCCGGGCACCACCAGGCCGGGAGCCATCAAGTACGCCGGCGTACTCATGTTCACGGGACCTGACGTATAAAAACACACACACACAGTCAAACGGGTGCAATGGACCTGGTACTCATAAGGTTCGAACAGGTTAGAAGCATGACAAGCTGAACAGGCGCAATGGACCTGGTAGAGTTAAAAACAGAACATAACTCAGACCTAATGCCATGCAATGTAAGACAACAATACAAATGAACATCCCCATCAGAATAGTATGGAACAATACAACAAAAGCAAGTCTAAAATAAACCTCGAGAAGAAACTGAAATGCACCCGGCCCATAGCCATCGATAAATGAGCAGGCATAAACATGACACATAAAATTCATCCAACACATGAGTCTCACCGGCGATATCACTATCGATGTCTCGATCCTCCGTGGTCACGTCATACTCGTCCTCTGACGCCGTGACGCTCTGCTGGTGACGCCGCTTGAGCGTCACGTGCGCGTGGAACTCCTCCTGCGCCTGCTGAATGGCGTCCTCGGGCGCGCCGTGCTCCAGCGCCGCCTTCAGCGTGGCCTCGGGGTGCGACGAGCCGTGGGGGTTGGGCACCAGCCGCCGCCGCCGCCGCGAATCGTCCTCCCACGCGTCCAGCTTCCAGAACTTCAGTCTGTGAGGACATGGCACGGTGACAAAGGTGGTAACAGCGCTCGAGTGAATCATTTAACCGAGCACGCCGATGATGATGGACCAGACTTACTGTCGCCGCAATTACTGCCAATGCTATATTGGAGCCCAATATGTTTACACACCAAAACTTAGACACAAGACAACCGCTTTACAGGAATATTGCTCCAATGTATTGTTTGTTAAGCTGTCGCTAATGCATCAATGTAGGTCCAGCGTCGTTTGGCATATTGGTCGAACACGACCGGTGCGTATTAGGGTGTGTCGTCCATCTCAACATTATATTGGAATATAACAAAAAGTGGCGCTGATGATTAAGAAAATTAAGTCTGAAGAGCTTTTCCCGCTAAGATCAATAATTGGTGAGCGCGAGTCGATTTACTAAGAGACCTTTTCCCAATATGTCGATGGTAGCGCCACCTATATCGCCGGTAGTTCCGAGGCATATTATTACTGTTACATGATTCTGCAGCTACTGTAAGCGATCATAAAAACCTGTTTTAGGGTAGACTGATGCTAATTGCTAACAGATTGAAACTAACCTGAAAATGCAAACCAAAGCTGTATTCACTCTATTTCCCAATCAGATGTGCAAAGGCAAAAAACGTATCTCCACCTCATACGCACGGAACACCGGCCGCCGGTCTAGCTCAGCTCGGCATTCGGCAGACTGAATTGACAGGCGGTGATGCCAGAATGGGCGAGGTTGTGGCGATGGAGCAGGACAGCCGGATCATCCCCACTTGAAATGGTTGACAGGCTGCAGTCACCCCGATCGATGTAGGATATTAGAGGTTCTGTGGAAAAGTTTTACGAGCTTAGCGTCTTCATAGGAGAAACAGTCTATTATTTAAAGAAAGGAGCTAGAACATTACCAATATATTAATTCGGGTGGACTAACAACGGAATGGGTGTCGAGACAGGACTTCGTCTTCACGCTGTTGGAAACAAAAACATATTTTTGTTTCATAGCGACTGAGAAAAAAGTTTAAGCAGTCGTAACTAAATACATAGCAATTTCGTTTTGTTTAGATAAATGTATTGTAATGTACAACTGAGTCAATAATCGGTATCATGCATTGCATATGAAGGGCGCAGGTCCTGCTTCGAGTTGATGGCCGGGAGGATGCGTCGCTGCTTCAGCCTCGCTGTGATGAGACCGTGCCTCGATTCCTCGCCCAGCACCGAAGAACGTTCCGTCACCATCCTGACGGTCCTCTCCACAGCCTAGGTGTGTACCGGGTACGGCGGGACAGCAGCTGGGGCTTTCAGGATGTCCCGCAGGTCTTTGTCGCTGAGATATCGCAGGAGCGGTGGCTGCGTCACCTCCGCTGAGCTCCAGTCGATGAGGTCGGCGTACCCTTCAGCTCCGAAGTTGACGTCAGGAAGCTTGAAGCTCCTGACGTCTTGCGTCTCCTGTAGACGCGCAGCACGGATGAGACAGACCGCTTTCTCCCGGGTCTCCTGGTTGTCAGCGACCATGGCGAGCAGCAGCTGTTCGGGAAGGGCCCAGTACCCGTTCCTTTGCATCACCGCGCCGGTCGGACGATGGTGCCGACACACCTCCAAATACGCCACAGCAGCTATCGGTATCGCCTCCGTCACTCTGCGAGTTATCACGTCCGCCACCCGACGAACCTCCGCCTCCGCCGTGGTCGCCTCCGCAGTCGCCTCTGTTCCAGTTTCCTGGCGAAATGGTCGCCATTAGTGCGGCCCTCGAGTGGCTGGTGTGGAACGTCTGGACCGGGACCCGGACGACCAGGTGATCATTTACACGATCAGCCAGTCGGCGCTGGCGGCCCTGAGACCTAAGACCCAGGCCGCCCGCTCAGAGCTCGCCGCTGAGAACAGTTATCTGGCGCGCCCTGCTGGCCGTGGCACAAGAGGCCGCCGGGTTTACCTCATTGGGTACCGTCTCACCGTAAGCTCGCTAGCAATGAGAGGACCGATGCGCTGACCGGGTTAGGCGTCGGCGCCACCACAGGAAGGCATAGCCATGGACACCAGGACGGTCCACCGAGCAGCGGCCAGAACCGCGCCGCCGTGCGCCACCGCAAGCTGGCCCTAGACCTGGTACCGTGTCTTGACGCGTTCGCACGTCCCGCCACTGCACCGGTGACCGGCCTGAACCGGGCCGCGGCGGCCGACGTCCACCAGCTTCGTGCGAGCCACTGCTCCGGGTCTCCTACTACTTACATCGGATCGGCCGAAACCCTTTCCGGCAGTAACCGCAGTGCGACTCGCTCGGCTGCATGATGGACTGGTGCTTCATCTGCAGGGAGGATACCGACATCTCGGAGCACATCCTGCTGAGGTGTCCGTTTTTTTTTTGCTGGCGCTCACCAAATACTGACATTTAAGCACTTATTTCTTTGTAAATCAACATTTTAGCATCACGGGCCACGAAAAATTACATTCCAATATAAATCTAAGAGATCACCCCAGGCTATGACACACCCTAGACTAATCATACCTTGAATGTTTGCATTCTTAAAATAATGCAAATGGAATCGGAGAACCACGCTTGACTAGGAAAGGCAACATATAGTTGCGTTGACTGACCTGGGCACGCTGGGGTCGCCGCCCCAGGCTCCGTGCTGGCTGGCCACCAGGTTCAGCACGCGCTCTATGAGCCGTCCGGCGATCACCGAGTCGCGGCGGCGGGCGGCCGTGATGAGGTGGTCACACATCCGCTCCTCCTCCTGCCGCGTCAGCACCGTCTGCGCACAGGCCGACTGGGGGACGGAGGTCACAACTCGGAAGTCGCGCGTCGCCGACTGAGGGGCGGAGGTCACAGCTCGGAAGTCGCGCGTCGCCGACTGGGGGACGAAGGTCACAACTCGGAAGTCGCGCACAGGTCGACTGGGGGACGAAGGTCACAACTCGGAAGTCGCGCACAGGTCGACTGGGGGACGGAGGTCACAACTCGGAAGTCGCGCACAGGTCGACTGGGGGACGGAGGTCACAACTCGGAAGTCGCGCGTCGCCGACTGGGGGACGGAGGTCACAACTCGGAAGTCGCGCACAGGTCGACTGGGGGACGGAGGTCACAACTCGGAAGTCGCGCACAGGTCGACTGGGGGACGGAGGTCACAACTCGGAAGTCGCGCACAGGTCGACTGGGGGACGGAGGTCACAACTCGGAAGTCGCGCACAGGCCGACTGGGGGACGAAGGTCACAACTCGGAAGTCGCGCACAGGTCGACTGGGGGACGGAGGTCACAACTCGGAAGTCGCGCACAGGTCGACTGGGGGACGGAGGTCACAACTCGGAAGTCGCGCGTCGCCGACTGGGGGACGGAGGTCACAACTCGGAAGTCGCGCACAGGTCGACTGGGGGACGGAGGTCACAACTCGGAAGTCGCGCGTCGCCGACTGGGGGACGAAGGTCACAACTCGGAAGTCGCGCACATGCCGACTGGGGGACGAAGGTCACAACTCGGAAGTCGCACAGGTCGACTGGGGGACGGAGGTCACAACTCGGAAGTCGCGCATAGGCCGACTGGGGGACGGAGGTCACAACTCGGAAGTCGCGCACAGGTCGACTGGGGGACGGAGGTCACAACTCGGAAGTCGCGCACAGGTCGACTGGGGGACGAAGGTCACAACTCGGAAGTCGCGCACAGGCCGACTGGGGGACGGAGGTCACAACTCAGAAGTCGGGCACAGGTCGACTGGGGGACGGAGGTCACAACTCGGAAGTCGCGCACAGGTCGACTGGGGGACGGAGGTCACAACTCGGAAGTCGCGCACAGGTCGACTGGGGGACGAAGGTCACAACTCGGAAGTCGCGCACAGGTCGACTGGGGGACGGAGGTCACAACTCGGAAGTCGCGCACAGGTCGACTGGGGGACGGAGGTCACAACTCGGAAGTCGCGCACAGGCCGACTGGGGGACGAAGGTCACAACTCGGAAGTCGCGCACAGGTCGACTGGGGGACGGAGGTCACAGCTCGGAAGTCGCGCACAGGTCGACTGGGGGACGGAGGTCACAGCTCGGAGGTCGCGCGTCGCCGACTGGGGGACGGAGGTCACAACTCGGAAGTCGCGCGTCGTGGACTGGGGGCGGAAGTCACAACTCGGAAGTCGCGCGTCACCGATTGAGGGACGGAGGTCACAGCTCGGAGGTCGCGCACAGGCCGACTGGGGGACGGAGGTCGCAACTCGAAAGTCGCGCGTCACCGATTAAGGGACGGAGGTCACAGCTCGGAGGTCGCACGTCGTCGACTGGGGGACGGAAGTCACAACTCGGAAGTCGCGCGTCGTGGACTAGGGACGGAGGTCACAGCTCGGAGGTCGCACGTCGCCGACTGGGGGACGGAGGTCACAGCTCGGAGGTCGCACGTCGCCGACTGGGGGACGGAGGTCACAGCTCGGAGGTCGCACGTTGCCGACTTGGGGACGGAGGTCACAGCTCGGAAGTCGCGCGTCCCAGGTCAGAGTGCAGAAGCCAGACGTTAGACACATACAGGAAGCTTATCACATTCTACAAATTTAGCAATACATGGGAATACAGTGCTGGAAACAATACTTATACAAAAAAGGTCGGCTTCTACATTGACACCAATGAAAAGTGAAAGGGTTGAAGGTTCGCACTTCTTACTTTTCATGGCAAACTGCAAAGCTACATTTTACCAAATATGCCAAACGTCTTTTAGCGTTTAACATTCGACAAACCTAAGGGCGCTGGCAAACAACACCCAAACATATCATTTGTAATCAATGAAAAGCGTGAATGTAGTAGTAACCAGCGAGTCACACCCACCTCGAACTCGGCGTGTTTCAGCACATCGTCGGCACGCATCCTGTTCAGAATGAACTCAGCCTCGTTGGCCACCCGCACTATGTGGTCCTTCATGGCGTGCGACAGTAGCCTGCCGTGCAGAAACACAGGTAAGTTACAGCCGGGCAAGGTGACTCCCCCCTCCCCCCCCCCCATCACACCTACACCCACACTATGTTGTCCCTCATGGGATGCGACAGCAGTCTGCGATAAAGAACACGGGTAAGGCACAACAGAGGAAGAGCCCCGCTGGCATAGGAAAGTAAACGCGATTCAGAGGCCTTCGAGTAGCTGACGTTAGCTAGCGCAACCATCTGCATTTATTCTCCCTCACCCTACATACGATTCGTTCGGCACGCACGGCCCGGACCCAGCACCACGGCCGGTAAGCCTGGCCGCCCGGGACGCCCGGGTCGCCAGGGACGCCGCCGGCCTGGACGCCCGGGTCGCCGTCGACACTGACCTGCCCTCGTTGATGAGCTCGATGAAGGCGAGGCCGGCGTGCTTCTGCAGCGAGTTCTGCCACTCCTGAGAGCAGAGCAGCATCACCAGCTCCACCACAGAGTGGCCAGTCTTGAACGTCGCCATGCCCTTCCCCTCCGAGAGCAGTTCCTGGCCGTGGCTGCCGATCAGGGTCTTGCTGAGGAACGACGAGAAGTCCACCATGATCTCCCGCAGCAGCGGTGAGATGGAGCTGAGCGCCACCTCCAGCTTCAGCGTCAGGTTCGCCTCACGGGTCGGCGTCGGCAGCGGCGCCTGGCGGGCACAGGCATAGTCAGAAGGGAGTCAGGAGGCAGCAGCGCCTGGCGGTCACGGGAAGGTCAGATGGCAGCAGCGCCTGGCGGTCACGGGAAGGTCAGATGGCAGCAGCGCCTGGCGGACAAGGGTATGACCAGTGTTGGATTTTTCATTTCATGACCTGGTCCTGGAGAGTAAAAACCCATAGGTGGAGAGTAAAATTGTATTGTCAGGCAAGTTAAGATTTTCATTTTTGTTTTAATTATTTTACTTGGAAAGTAAAAATCCTGATTTGTAATAGATATTAAATCCTTGTGAGGAAAATTGAATTATATTTTAACTACAATATCAGTAAGATCAAGCGAAAAGACAGCAAATTTCCTGAACAAATATGAAGAGAAAAAATATTTGGACCCAAAAAGTCCGGAAAATGGCCCAAATTCCAAGGCTGGGTATGACGTTAGCCAGCAGCGGTGCATGGTGGAGGTCATGGCAATAGAGGCTACCATGGTGGGAAACATGACAATAGAGACTACCATGGTGGACAGACAAGCCATGTATAGCTATAGGTCAGTGGTTCTCAGCATCGAGGGCATTGCTATCCCCTTTTGATGACCAGAATGACTCGTTGCCCCCCCCCCCCCCCCTTCCCCATTGGGCAAGGCGCAGTTCTCAGTTTCAAGCAATGCGGTACAGCATAACTTCAGGCGTTTACTACTAGTGCCACCTAGGGACAGGAATATAAGTGGACATGTGAGCAGTTGCTGATAGTCTCCGACGGCCGACCGACCCTTCGACGCACCTCGTGCACGAATCCCTTGATGTGGAGGTCCTCGGGCCGGGCGGGCCGGAACTCTGATTGGACGGCGGCCGGCGGTGCTGAGCCCTGATTGGCTGCTGCAGTGAAGTGCGGCGAGCTGCTGACGGTGGAGACCTCCTGCACGGGAGCGGCCGGAGCTGTAACGGAGAGCGTGACGGCATAACGGTCAGATTCAGTCGATAACGGACTCACACCAGTGGTACCTGAAGCCAGTCAACACGCAATTAAAGGGAAATAATGACCTTTTGATTTTGTTAGCAACAATTTCTTAGGCTACCGTAATGGTTTAAAAATTATTTTATTTAAATTTAAGAATTAAGAATTCCCAAATTCAAAGTTATAAGTTTGGAAAAAAATACAAAACAAGTACGGAGTACCTTGTGTACTTCATGAAGGTCATTGACAAATTCGTCCTTCCCTACCATTGTTTACATAGAGTGCGGCATTTTTGGAGGCTCCGTGACGTTTCCGATCAAACTGATCCGTGAAGCAATCCGTGAAGCATCCGTGATGCATGACTGACTATCAGTATAAGTCATGAATAACAACAACATGCAAACTATACCAACTCGAATGAAATAAGGGTGGAATGATTTGAACCCCCAGGCAAGCAAGTATTCGCAAAGCACTCGGCACTGCGCCACAGTAGGAAAAGGTGAGTGAAAGGCATATTGGATACAATATTATTACGTCATAAGATTATGAAGTGTCAACTACTATGAAATACAGTGATAAAATACCTTTAATAATGATTAACAAGAAAATTAAAACTAAAAATGGCACCAGTGACGTCATTAACGAAGCTTGCTACGGGACTTGGGTATACTAAACGGGAATATGGGATGATAGCCTTTGGGGATACCCGCTTCTCAGCATATAATCAGTAACAACTCGCCACAAATGGTTAAGTGCGCCGAGAAGCATGACAATGACTTTGTAAACAAATCGCCGACGCTAAATAGGTCGCCGTCGATGTGCATCGATGAGCTTCCGATTTAATTGCCAGTTTTGTGTTATTGTTTGTTAGTTTTTTGGGGAAAAATTCGTATTTTTCATGATAATATAAAGCATAGTGTTATATACAGCCACAGACAAATTATACAAAACTCCTAATGTTGAAAACAAATGAAGCGATTTTCACAAATTGAGGGTCGCAACCACTAACTATGCCGCCGTTGATGTGCATCGATGAGCTTCCGATTTTATTGCCACTTTTTCCAATCGCTGTTAGTTTAAGAGGATCGCCGGGCATATAATCACAACAAGCAGAACGCACAATATATTTTCCACTCCATTGCGTAAAAAAGCAATACGGGAAAAGCCCGCAGTTTGATGAGGACCAAAAGTACTTGCAAGTACCGGTCGTTAAAAGTGTGGAACGCTTATCAACTATAACTTGAAATATCTTTCGGTAGGAAAGTTTTCATGCAAAATGTGATGAATTTACATTATATTTTGGTCTCGTCTGGCGATTTCAAGTGCTAACTCCATTTTGTGGGAAAAGGTAATTATTTCCCTTTAATGCAAAACCAAAATTAATTTCCGGGGCAACTCCACCCTCAAGATGCGTTTCCATTCTTTGTCAGGATTCCCCGGCGGTTTATAAGGTTATTCAAATAGAAAACAAACCCCGATGAAAATGGAACTGGCCGCCTTCGTATTTCTCACAGCTCCGCTACCATCGACTGACCTGCCTCTCCCTCGTCCAGCCTGACGTCGGACCACTGTTTCTCCTCGGCTGCGGTCCGCCGCTGCCGGTCCGACCCCGGCTCCGAGTCCGGATCGGCGTCGGCCGGGCGGCTAGAGGCGCGGGACACGCGGCCGGGCGGCGCCGAGCCCTCCGCCTCAGCCTGTCGTGGCGGAGTGGGTCCCGCGGCCGTCAGAGGGGCCAGGGTCGCCGGAGACACCGCCTCCCCGCCGGGAGGAACACGGAAACATACGGCGTGCAGCGGTACGGCGAGGAACGAAATCAGAACGGAGCGCAAGCTGCGACCGCACACGGGCCGGTTTCATCAAACAGAAGCAGTGATTCTACGGGCAACTCAATTCGTGCCACGATGGACAAGAGCAGACGGTTTTATCGAAAGCCTCCAAGAATTATACGTTATCCGGTTTTCGATAAAACGTCCCTGATCTCTTCCGTGACATCAACCGAAATGTTGGTAGATTTGTGTTCTGCTAAAAATAAACTAGCCTCAGATCGTCTCCTGTCTGTGGTAGTCAGACATGTATGCTCGCTGGTGCCTCGCACTGTGAGGGCTTCATGCCGAAAATGGTCATACAGCACCATTTTCATGCCTTCATGCCGAAAATGGTCATACTACACCGCGGTTCTGGACCGATCAAAAACTCCCACCAGTGAGCATATTTTGACCGAACATTGCAAATTACATTGCAAATTGCTAATGTGGATTCATCGTTATGATAATGAAAGCAAAAATCGTGCTCATCATAATGCAAACATATCCGATCAAACCAAGCATACATGGCAGCTAGCATGGCATTACATATTTCAGTAGCCTGTAAAATAACGCACAAAATGTAAATTAAATTCAACACTTCGATAAACCAAGTGTGCCCACATGCCCCGCACAGCCCGTTGATAAAATAGCTAAAGCTATATTTCGGTGGAACGATTCCACCATCATTCAGCAGCTCCACCGCTGTTGTGTGAACTGACATCGTCCACGCGTTCGTGCTAAGGCCGTACACAGATCGGGGTCGTGTTCTTTAAGAGACGAGTGCAGTAAGACAGAGTATTGACCCATCAGTGACTGGGAACTCCTCAGTCGCGCTGGACTCATCTCTCAAAGCACATCACCCGCCCCAGCATCGTCGACCAGCTGGCATGCGCTAGTGCACCGCCACCGCGATATCTACACAGGTGAAGCAAGACAAGAACGTGCCACAAATGTCGGGAAATGGCTGTTTTTTTTTACTTTGAAAAACATATGGGTTTATGCAACGAAAGCCAACCTGCCTTGGGCTAAATGCCCGGGCAAAATATCCCTCAAATCACGCATTTACACATTGTATTCTGTAGCACGCTTTTGTCTAGGCTTCACCTCTGAAGCGCTCCGTCCACAGCCGCTGCACTGAGTCAAAGTCAGAGTCAGCAGTGCGGCGTGGTGGAGTCAGAGTCGGAGTCAGCAGTGCGGCGTGGTGGGGTCAGAGTCAGTCAGCAGTGCGGCGTGGTGGGGTCAAAGTCAGAGTCAGCAGTGCGGCGTGGTGGGGTCAGAGTCGGAGTCAGCAGTGCGGCGTGGTGGGGTCAGAGTCAGAGTCAGCAGTGCGGCGTGGTGGGGTCAGAGTCAGAGTCAGCAGTGCGGCGTGGTGGGGTCAAAGTCAGAGTCAGCAGTGCGGCGTGGTGGGGTCAGAGTCGGAGTCAGCAGTGCGGCGTGGTGGGGTCAGAGTCAGAGTCAGCAGTGCGGCGTGGTGGGGTCAGAGTCGGAGTCAGCAGTGCGGCGTGGTGGGGTCAGAGTCAGAGTCAGCAGTGCGGCGTGGTGGGGTCAGAGTCGGAGTCAGCAGTTCGGCGTGGTGGGGTCAGAGTCAGAGTCAGCAGTGCGGCGTGGTGGGGTCAGAGTCGGAGTCAGCAGTGCGGCGTGGTGGGGTCAGAGTCAGAGTCAGCAGTGCGGCGTGGTGGGGTCAGAGTCAGAGTCAGCAGTGCGGCGTGGTGGGGTCAGAGTCAGAGTCAGCAGTGTGGCGTGGTGGGGTCAGAGTCAGAGTCAGCAGTGCGGCGTGGTGGGGTCAGAGTCGGAGTCAGCAGTGCGGCGTGGTGGGGTCAGAGTCGGAGTCAGCAGTGCGGCGTGGTGGGGTCAGAGTCAGAGTCAGCAGTGTGGCGTGGTGGGGTCAGAGTCAGAGTCAGCAGTGCGGCGTGGTGGGGTCAGAGTCGGAGTCAGCAATGCGGCGTGGTGGGGTCAGAGTCGGAGTCAGCAGTGCGGCGTGGTGGGGTCAGAGTCGGAGTCAGCAGTGCGGCGTGGTGGGGTCAGAGTCAGAGTCAGCAGTGTGGCGTGGTGGGGTCAGAGTCAGAGTCAGCAGTGCGGCGTGGTGGGGTCAGAGTCAGAGTCAGCAGTGCGGCGTGGTGGGGTCAGAGTCGGAGTCAGCAGTGCGGCGTGGTGGGGTCAGAGTCAGAGTCAGCAGTGCGGCGTGGTGGGGTCAGAGTCAGAGTCAGCAGTGCGGCGTGGTGGGGTCAGAGTCAGAGTCAGCAGTGCGGCGTGGTGGGGTCAGAGTCAGAGTCAGCAGTGCGGCGTGGTGGGGTCAGAGTCGGAGTCAGCAGTGCGGCGTGGTGGGGTCAGAGTCGGGGTCAGCAGTGCGGCGTGGTGGGGTCAGAGTCGGAGTCAGCAGTGCGGCGTGGTGGGGTCAGAGTCAGAGTCAGCAGTGCGGCGTGGTGGGTCAGAGTCAGAGTCAGCAGTGCGGCGTGGTGGGGTCAGAGTCGGAGTCAGCAGTGCGGCGTGGTGGGGTCAGAGTCAGAGTCAGCAGTGCGGCGTGGTGGGGTCAGAGTCGGAGTCAGCAGTGCGGCGTGGTGGGGTCAGAGTCAGAGTCAGCAGTGCGGCGTGGTGGGGTCAGAGTCAGAGTCAGCAGTGCGGCGTGGTGGGGTCAGAGTCGGAGTCAGCAGTGCGGCGTGATGGGGTCAGAGTCGGAGTCAGCAGTGCGGCGTGGTGGGGTCAGAGTCGGAGTCAGCAGTGCGGCGTGGTGGGGTCAGAGTCGGAGTCAGCAGTGCGGCGTGGTGGAGTCAGAGTCGGAGTCAGCAGTGCGGCGTGGTGGGGTCAGAGTAGGAGTCAGCAGTGCGGCGTGGTGGGGTCAGAGTCAGAGTCAGCAGTGCGGCGTGGTGGGGTCAGAGTCGGAGTCAGCAGTGCGGCGTGGTGGGGTCAGAGTCGGAGTCAGCAGTGCGGCGTGGTGGGGTCAGAGTCGGAGTCAGCAGTGCGGCGTGGTGGGGTCAGAGTCGGAGTCAGCAGTGCGGCGTGGTGGGGTCAGAGTCAGAGTCAGAGTCAGAGTCAGCAGTGCGGCGTGGTGGGGTCAGAGTCGGAGTCAGCAGTGCGGCGTGGTGGGGTCAGAGTCGGAGTCAGCAGTGCGGCGTGGTGGGGTCAGAGTCAGAGTCAGCAGTGCGGCGTGGTGGGGTCAGAGTCAGAGTCAGCAGTGCGGCGTGGTGGGGTCAGAGTCGGAGTCAGCAGTGCGGCGTGGTGGGGTCAGAGTCAGAGTCAGCAGTGCGGCGTGGTGGGGTCAGAGTCGGAGTCAGCAGTGCGGCGTGGTGGGGTCAGAGTCAGAGTCGGAGTCGGAGTGTCTCTCGGCGTGTACTCACCTTGGCCGCCGCCGCCTGGTTGGCTAGAATGGACGGGTTGCTCTCGTCAACGACAAGCACGTCGGTGACGGTCTGATCGTCGGCGGGCGGGTCGGTCGCCACGCCGCCCAGCGCCGCTGATCAGATGGCGACGGGTCAGACGCGGCGGGCGCACACACGCGCACACACATGTAGATACCGGTGTCTACACACATACACATACACACATACCGGTGTTTGATCCGGCCAAATGGGGCTGCGCACACACGCACGCACGCACGCACGCACGCACGCACGCACGCACGCACGCACGCATGCACGCACGCACGCACGCACGCACGCACCCGCACGCACGCACGCACGCACACGCACGCACGTACGTACGCACGCACGCACGCACGCACGCACGCACGCACGCATTCACGCGCCACATACAAAAATACGCGGAAACATACGCATCACACACACACACACAATCACCCATACACAAATACGCGGAAACATACGCATCACACACACACACACACACACACACACACACACACACACACACACACACACACACACACACACACACACACACACACACACACACACACACACACACACACACACACACACACACACACACACACACACACACACACACACACACACACACACACACACACACACACACACACACACACACACACACACACACACACACACACACACACACACACACACACACACACACACACACACACACACACACACACACACACACACACACACACACACACACACACACACACACACACACACACACACACACACACACACACACACACACACACACACACACACACACACACACACACACACACACACACACACACACACACACACACACACACACACACACACACACACACACACACACACACACACACACACACACACACACACACACACACACACACACACACACACACACACACACACACACACACACACACACACACACACACACACACACACACACACACACACACACACACACACACACACACACACACACACACACACACACACACACACACACACACACACACACACACACACACACACACACACACACACACACACACACACACACACACACACACACACACACACACACACACACACACACACACACACACACACACACACACACACACACACACACACACACACACACACACACACACACACACACACACACACACACACACACACACACACACACACACACACACACACACACACACACACACACACACACACACACACACACACACACACACACACACACACACACACACACACACACACACACACACACACACACACACACACACACACACACACACACACACACACACACACACACACACACACACACACACACACACACACACACACACACACACACACACACACACACACACACACACACACACACACACACACACACACACACACACACACACACACACACACACACACACACACACACACACACACACACACACACACACACACACACACACACACACACACACACACACACACACACACACACACACACACACACACACACACACACACACACACACACACACACACACACACACACACACACACACACACACACACACACACACACACACACACACACACACACACACACACACACACACACACACACACACACACACACACACACACACACACACACACACACACACACACACACACACACACACACACACACACACACACACACACACACACACACACACACACACACACACACACACACACACACACACACACACACACACACACACACACACACACACACACACACACACACACACACACACACACACACACACACACACACACACACACACACACACACACACACACACACACACACACACACACACACACACACACACACACACACACACACACACACACACACACACACACACACACACACACACACACACACACACACACACACACACACACACACACACACACACACACACACACACACACACACACACACACACACACACACACACACACACACACACACACACACACACACACACACACACACACACACACACACACACACACACACACACACACACACACACACACACACACACACACACACACACACACACACACACACACACACACACACACACACACACACACACACACACACACACACACACACACACACACACACACACACACACACACACACACACACACACACACACACACACACACACACACACACACACACACACACACACACACACACACACACACACACACACACACACACACACACACACACACACACACACACACACACACACACACACACACACACACACACACACACACACACACACACACACACACACACACACACACACACACACACACACACACACACACACACACACACACACACACACACACACACACACACACACACACACACACACACACACACACACACACACACACACACACACACACACACACACACACACACACACACACACACACACACACACACACACACACACACACACACACACACACACACACACACACACAATCACTCATACACAAACGCGCGCGCGCGCGCGCGACTTTAACCGGTCACAATTCCCGGCAGCGGGTTGCAAGACAGGTCAGATCAGGCCGCTCAGAATGATGATGATTGGGGCTTAAGGGTGCCGCAACAATATAGTAATATGACGCCCATCAGGCCGCTCTCATAACGCAGTCACAGGGCACAGATTGAGTCTGGACAATATTTGGACTTCGTTATTTCAGCCACACTGGTAAACACACCATGCCTACCTGTCGTGACAATAGCGGCGCAATGTATTACCGGTAGGATGAGAAAACCCGCCACGCCCACACCCAGACCAAGTTAATGCTGAATGTATCACATTCGACAGAAATATTCCCCTTCCACACGCAAACACAGATCTGAGTGCCATGCCGAGTGCCTGTTGGTGTCAGATTAGGACCATAGGACCATAGGACCATAGGACCATAGGACCATAGGACCATAGGACCATAGGACCATAGGACCATAGGACCATAGGACCATAGGACCATAGGACCATGGGACGATACCTGTGGTGCCACGCATCTCCCGCGGCACCTTCCCACTGTATTAAGCCCCGTGCACCCTACCCGGTCCCTGCCAGCAGCCCCACCCACTGACCTGCCCGCACGGCGGTCAGCTGGCCCGGCTCCAGAATATCGCGATATTTCGAGACCATCAGCACCGAGATGAAGTAGATGGCGGCGAGGGAGAGGAACTGCGCCTGTTTTGTCTCCTCCTGTCAGCAGCGGGGCGGCGCACACGGCGTCACACCACACCCGACAATGTTCAGTACAGCTGCTCGGCACAGCGTCACTGTCGGAGACACGGCGGCACGGCGGCACGGCGGCACGGCGGCACGGCGGCACGGCGGCACGGCGGCACGGCGGCACGGCGGCACGGCGCGCTGGCGCATCACAGACACACACATTACACACGACACCGACGCAGCTGCTGTAACACCGCAAAGGTGAAAACGACACACGTGCTCGGAAATGTTCTTCATTTTTCATTCAAGGTAGGAAATTAAAATTCGATATATACTTGAGTAGCACTTTGCCACTGTTTTGTTTTAATCCGAAATACTACAGCACTATTTGGCCATTGTCCGTTTTCCCCTCCGGTAAGCCGCGTGCTTGCATTTATGGAGCAGACAAAAGCAGACGGCCAATGGCGCGCATGCGATCACTTATAAATTTAATCCTGTCCTAGTATAGCTTGACTCGACAATATGTACAACTGGACAAATCTATAGGCTATTTACAGACCGACTCAGAAACAAGATGCAAGATATGGCAGCACTTTAATTTACAAAAGCTTTGTTACAATGTAGTATGACAGCAAAACTTACTAGGCGCGCAAAACATGGAGACATATCATTAAGTAATTGACAAACAGACTAGCAGTATAGCGCATAAGAGTACTAAGAGACTCACAACGGCCAATCCAAATGTTGTATTCTGTAACAATCCGAAGAGCTACATGACTTAATCCGTCATTGCGATCACTAATTTCCACTCTCATAAACAAAACGTACACAGTTCAAACTCATACAAATGAGTCAAAAAATTAGAACAAATCCAGCTAGCTGTCTGTCCGTTGACCTTTTCCCGAATCAAAACGGTTCATATTATTCAGGTCTGCTGAAGTTAACACACATTGGAAAGTTGGATGTGGTACTTTTGACTTTCACCTACGTTGACCCGAATATAAACAGTCTAAAAATTTATATTTGGATCACAGGCCAATATCAAAATATAATAAACAAGATACAAACCACACAAATCAAAAATCCACACAAATTATCCAAATTTAATTTCAACCTTGGATCAACAAGGACCAAGGTAAAAATACGCCACATGAAACTTTTCCTCAATCACACCAAACCAAACACCAACAGAACCGATACACATGTTGACGTAATTACCATTCACATGTGAGGCAAACCCAATTCCCGTTGACAGGCGGCTGAGAGTAAACCAGTCTCCTGGTGATAATCCGTGTCCCGTCCGCACGAGTGTCCCGTCCGCCTTACCACGTCTCTGTAGACGATGGCCCGTAGTCGGTTGACGTCCATCTCCTGAAGAAGCTTCTCCGGGTCACGGACAGGGGTCACCACTGCGTCCGGGTCACCAGACTGCTGCGGGGCACGGCGCAGGTCAGTCACGGACAGGGGGACCGATGTGACGGACAACAGCACCTCGAAAGCGGCTATGCATCAAAAGACCTTCGTTTTCCGGCGATGGCAGACTGTACAATGTACATCCCCGTCGACCCGTCTCCTCCTCTCCCACTGACGACACCGGCGCCCCTCCCACTGACGACACCGGCGCCCCTCCCTCTCCCACTGACGAAATCGGCGCCCCTCCCTCTCCCACTGACGACACCGGCTCCCCTCCCTCTCCCACTGACGACACCGGCGCCCCTGCCTCTCCCACTGACGACACTGGCGCCCCTCCCTCTCCCACTGACGACACTGGCGCCCCTCCCTCTCCCTCCCTCTGACGGCACCGGCGCCCCTCCCTCCCCCACTGACGACACCGGCGCCCCTCCCTCTCCCTCTGACGACACCGGCGCCCCTCCCTCCCCCACAGACGACACCGGCGCCCCTCCCTCTCCACCTGACGACACCGGCGCCCCTCCCTCGGCCACTGACCGTGGCCAGGATGGGCACGTTCTTCAGCCCAGTGATGAGCAGCTGAATAGTACGGTTCGGCTTCACGTCTGGGTGGCGCATCAGCCGGTCCCGCTCCTTACACTCCAGACAGTTTCGTACCGCCGCCGTGCACACCTGTAACGGATATATCGAGTGATGATGATGATGATGATGATGATGATGATGATGATGATGATGATGATGATGATGATGATGATGATGATTGATTGATTGATTGATTGATTGATTGATTGATTGATTGATTGATTGATTGATTGATTGATTGATAGATAGATAGATAGCTAGATAGATAGATAGATAGATAGATAGATAGATAGATAGATAGATAGATAGATAGATAGATAGATAGATAGATAGATAGATAGATAGATAGATAGATAGATAGATAGATAGATAGATAGATAGATAGATAGATAGATAGATAGATAGATAGATAGATAGATAGATAGATGTGTCTCAATGATGTTCTTTAAACTTGCATTGTGTGTATCTTGAGGGTTGATGTGCATCATTTAATGCGTGTGCGATATGTTTTTACATCTGTTATTTGACGTGGAAAACTGAAAACCCATTTTATGGATGTGTTCCGAAATATATGATATGATTATTTGTGGTTTAGAGCGCCGCAAATGTCTAGGTTAAATGACAGACGCGGACACAGAACGAATCGGTCGTACGGTGCCGGTGATTCCAAAAACAGAGGTACATCGACCTGAATTCACTCGCCGATGTCCTTCACGCCGTTGGCAATATTTAGGTTCGATACTTACTGCAAGTACGTGGACGGGCTGAATTACAATGAATAGGCTACTAAATGGTTACTCAGGGTATCCATTATATGCAGCTGTCAGCACCTTGCCATTAAGCACGAATATTCTGCGCGCCTCCTGGCCGACAACGCTCAGCCTAAGTAGGCGTTGAGAAATGTAGACACGTCATGGGTGTCACCGCAGCGGATTTGCATCACCAATCGCCGCTGAGCCACACATTTCGGGCGTCACCGCACTAGGCTGAAAATGGCGATCCAGCAAGCCGACGCCAACACGTCACCGTTGCGGCTTAAGTGGCTTTTAGGCTGATATATACCGGTAAAATGACACACCGATCAGGCTGTGACGGGGTAGGGTATATCACCACCGGTCGTGATGGACATCTGCTGAAATCGCAGAGTGGGAGCGCAGTGTGGGAGCGGCGGACTCCTTCCCGGAATAACACATTACACAACCGTGGCGGAATTTCTTTCCGAACAGCACGGCCTTGCGCGGAACGAAAGACAGACGTTGATCAAATTGTAAGACAAGACGCATCCCGTCCAAACAATCAACATGACATTTGTTTGCTAAACACGCTTTCAGATCCTCTATAAACATTCGTTAAGTGTTCTAATTTCACATTATAATTCATCAACATCCAACACTGCATCAGTCCGCCACCACACTCACCATACCAGTTAATCACCTGACCCGTTCCCACCAGCTGACCCCATTGCTCCACCCAGCTACCCCGTTGACCCTGCACTCTTCCCAACCACACAGCACCTCCCTTCCTCGCCACTCAGCCGGGCCGCATCGCCACTCACCAGCCGCAGACACTGCCTCAGAATGCCGCCGCTAGACATGTTTTTCTCCACCTCGAGCTCGGCGAACGACACGCAGCTGGCGAACACGAGGGCGTCGGCCAGCGCCACCAGCCGGTGGAGGAAGCCGACGGCCACGTCCACGGACATACCCTGCGTCGGCTCCAACACGTCCAGCTCACTCTGTGGAGAGAGGCGGCAGGAACGAGTCTAGTTCACCTAGAGCAGACAAGAGCTGCTGCCATATGCATGGCTTCGTACCATGCACTGTGCACCAGCTTTAGCCAGTCCTTGATCTGTAGTGTAGCAGACACATCCTTACTTCCCGGTTAGCTCTTTAATAACTCAACGCGCATCGAGCACAGCCTTGTTCGTGAGTAGCTACTGATGCGTCGAACCTGTAAAGAAACACATGAGACACACTGCTGCGAGGAGTTACACCGAGACATCACCCGACCCGGCCTTGACCATGACTCACGTTCGGACTGGTGGCGGCGGCCAGTAGCGGCAGCAGACCGCCGCAGGCGATCACCAGGTTGTCGGCCAGCTGTGAGATCAGGTGCACCGTGTTGATGACGAAGATGGCGTTGTCGCTGTTGTTGACAAAGTCCAGAATGTTCTTGTTGGAATGTCTGCAGAATACCAGTCAACGTTAAACACAATATATTAAAGTAACAGGCACGAGCTCATGTCAAGGTAACAGTCCACATGTTAATTCATTATGTGCTGCACGCTATTCCACAAAGCGTGAGCTGCAACTCAGCAAGACAATTACATTGTGGTGGTGGTTTAGGGCTTCAGGGCGCCGCCCCAAGGCAATACATTACGACCCGGGTGGCGCTTGTATTAGTACAATGGAAATGTTGCATGGCAGCAATTTAATTGCACAATTAAAACCTTCTTGGAAGACCTCTTTCAACCAAGACATTTGTAATAAAAGAGACGACGGAACGGATAACGCTGGCAATTTATTTAAAACTAATTCTGGAGCTAATGTCGCTCTAAATCACTAGGCCACCGTAGCTGCGCTCCTAGGCTGAAATTGATATCCATTTCACCTACAGGCCCCAACCTCTCAGCCCTTCCCAATCCCACTCGCACATAGTAACAGCCGCCGGATTCTATTGACTTTGTGCCGACTTTGAGCTAGGAGGTAGAGTTAAAACGTTAGCACGAAATAGTGTCGAAGTTCTCGCTGATCGCATAGGAATCTCAGAGCTCGTTCTGTATGGTCATCACTAACTGCCTCCACTGCAGCAGCTGTATCATCTGCACTGTACGAGCAGTCCTGTACTCACTGCCGCCACCGCAGCAGCTGTACCATCTCCACGGTACTAGCAGTACTATACTCACTGCCGCCACCGCAGCAGCTGTACCATCTCCACGGTACTAGCAGTACTATACTCACTGCCGCCACTGCAGCAGCTGTACCATCTGCACTGTACGAGCAGCACTGTACTCACTGCCGCCACTGCTGGATGTCGGTCTCGAGGGACAGCAGGACGTCAGACAGCAGACGCTGGTGGATGTAGCTCCAGCGGAACTCGGGAATCCGGAACGGAGGCCGAGACGGACCGGGCGAGAACATGGCACGCGACGGTCCCTTGCCGCCCGAGCCTACCACACAGGGTGATGGGAAGGAAAGGCGGGGCAGAATATTATACATACACGCTGATTTGTGCAATGCATGTAACGTGGACAGTACAGACCCTGGTGTTCTACTAGAAAAGAAACGTGATTTATACCAGTGTCTATCATAAATCATTAAACGTGTTTGACTAAGTATCACTCGAAACTATTCGCAGAAATGCATTATCCGTAACTCGGAGACGTCATTTAGTAGTTGTTTTAATGGATAACATCAGCGCGGTGTTAAAGGGAATAGGTCACCTTGAAAGTTGTCTTGAAGTTCAACCATTAGGTGCATCTTGAGCTCAAAACTATGAATATGACTTTGGTTTGGACAACTGATGGATATATGTGGAGAAAGAAGTAAGTTTCTCTTTCTATTTCACGAGAAATCGTACGATAGCAGCTGGCGTTCTGGCTCCGCCCCGCTCCGCCTGACGCCAAGTACAGTCTCTGACAAGGGGCCGCCGCGCCGCCCGGGCGGCTGAGCGGATATTAACGAGGCGTCGTGACCAGAGACTACGTGCCAGAGAGTGTACCTTCCTCCGGCGGCGAGTGGCGAGCGTTCATTCCCCGATCGTGGCCCGGAACAGCGGGAATGAAATCGGGCCCACTAGTCCTGTGTCGAAATTACTTAACGTAGAGAGGTAACTCTTTCACCACAAACCATTTTTAGATCTGCTCTACAAATCTGCTATCTCAGTCCAAAACCCCATGTTAAAGGTGAACTATTCCCTTTAATGAACACCACGATTAAGGAAAATAATTACACAACACTGCAGAAATTACGGTCTAACTTTGTCAAGTGTACGTACTGACCTGCAAACTCATTACAACATTTACATAATTGCAAAACAAAACACTGACAAAGTTTATTGCCGCGTTCCTAGCCCTGGATAATCCCCCCCCCCCCCGCTCGAGAACCGATCTCACCCCTCGGACGGTACCCCATTCTCACTACCCCATCTGACCGGCCCAGCTTCTCACCTGCCCGCGACAGCCGCTCACTCTTGCTCTCCTGAGAGACACTGCGCGCCACACCCGGCTTGGTCTGGGCGTTCCACTTCTTAACACGCACCTCCTCTGCTTGGCCTCCGAGCTCGGGCACCTCAACACTGTCCGGCACCCCAGCCACCGCCGCAGGGTCCGCGGGGTCAGCGGGGTCAGACGGGTCAGACGGGTCAGACGGGTCAGCGTCCTCCTCGACAGGAGCGCTCGGCTCCTCCGGCACGTCCTCCATCCCCTCGCCGCTCTTCCGAGAGCTGGCGTCCTCACGCCCGTCACTCTCCTCCTTCGTGTCGTCCTCGTCTTTAGTGTCCTCCTCCTTCGTGTCGTCTTCATCTTTAGTGTCCTCCTCCTTGGTGCCATAATGTTTGGTGGAATCGTCCTTGGTGTCTTCAACCTTAGCGTCCTCGTCTTTGGCGTCACTGACAGCGGTGTCGCCTTCAGCGTCTCCACACTTCGCTTCCTTGTCCTTTGCATCATGTTCGTCCACTTTCTCCACGGCATCACCTTGAACATCAGGCTTTTCATCTTTGCCACCAACAATCGCATCGTCTTTGACCCTGTCCTTGGCATCAGCCTTCACCACTTCGCCGTCATCACGCTTGTCTCCGGCGGCGTCCTCCTCCGATGTGTCGCCATTCTCTGCCGTGGTGACGCCTGCGTCGCCGTAAGCTGGGCCCCGCGGCGGTGATGACGCGACAGCAGCCTTCTCTCCAGTGCCAACCTTCTCCGGGCTGGCCGCCTTGCCGTTGCCGTTACTGCCTGACCGGTCGGCGGCGGTGTCCGCGTCAGGTGTTACGTCCTCGTGTTGCCCGTTCTCTTCAGTCCCAGACGAAGGTGCGGCGTCTTTCGACACGATGCAGATCCCTGCCTTTGGCGCGCCGTTGGCCGTGTCCGTACCCGCCTCCCCGTCCACCTGCGCGTCGCCGTCTGGGGTGCGTGGTGTGTGCGTCGGCGACCCCTCCTCCGCCGGCTCCACCTGCGTCCCCTCGGCCTCCTTCTCGTCATTCTCCGGCGTCGGGTCGGTCCCGGGGGACAGTCCCGGCACGACGGCGGCCGTCAGCGGCGGCTCGGCGGCGCCGTTCTCGGGCGCGGCCGGCTCGTCGGGCGCCTCGGCTCCGTCCGGACAGCTGCGGCTCGTCTCGGCAGGCAGCTCCCTCTCCGGAGAACTCCCCCCGGGAGAAGGCGAGGCACGCGGCACGGCCGCCGGCTCCGCGCCGGACGTGTCAGCAGGCTCTGCTGCGGCCGGTTCGTCGACGGACTTCACGCCGTCGGTGTCGGCTGATTTCACAGTGCCGTTTCCAGCCGCTGTATCTGCAGCCGGGTCCTTCTCCGTCCCGCTGCCCTCCGCCGCATCACTCGTCTCCTCCTCCTCCTCCGCTGCGTCCCGCTTCTCCCCCGCTCCACCGTCCACCACTGCCTTCCCCTCCTCATCACCACTCTGTCCACTCACACCGTCCACCACTGCCGCCTCCTCTACATCAACCATCTCCCCTCCAGCCCCTGCCGCCCCCGCCGCCTCCGCACTCTGTCCCTCTCCCTTCACTGCTGCAGCTGTCCCCTCCGCCGGCCCAACAGCAGCAGCAGCGGCGGCGGGCGGCGTCTGCTTGTCCCAGCCGCTGATGGTGCTGATCGGCCGCTGCTGCCTCAGTGCCGGGTCCGTGATGTTGTCGGCCCGCCGCCGCTCGTACTGCTCGTACATCTGCGCGAACTGCAGCTTAAACTCCTCGTAGGACACCTGTTGGGAAGAAGAGGCGGCGTCAGCCGGTCGGTCGTGATACGTTCGTCGAGGAAGGAGCAGCGTAACAGTATTGCGGAAAGCGTAACGGCGAGGGACGCTTTCCCCGGGCTAATAAATGCATGCGGCGAAGCGTTACCTTAGTGGTTATAAATGTTTGAAATTCTGCAACAATATGCTGATAAGCATAAGGCCAATATAACATCAAAGGGTTGTTAGCCCTGCTCGTTAATTACTGGCGATCGGAGATCTAACCACGAACATTGAACGTGCCGCAGCATCAAACTCGTGTCGCGAGCTGGCGCTGGTCAGCAGCCTGATCCGAGCCCCCACCTTCGAGTGTACGAGTGCGTCCAGTACAGCTATATCCGAGCTCCTTGGAGTGTCCCACGCCCAGAACAGGTGGATCTAATCCCCACCTTAAGAGTGTACAACGCCTAGTACAGCCGGATCCGAGCCTCACCTTGGAGTGTACAATGGCCAGCGTGTCGACCCAGACGCGCCAGCCGCCGTACTCGGCCTTGATGGCGTGGTGCAGCAACATCCTGAACAGGTTGAACACCATCTCGGAGACGCGCTGCTCCTCCGCGGAGTGGGGGTGGATGTACGCCATGGCAATCAGCCACTCCTGAGCACAGACGGACGGGCAGAACAGAGGGTGAACATTCGTTCATTGCTGAGGGCACAGAACGATGGCGTACTGGCAGACTGTATCGATCGTCTCTGAACAACGCACCACGACAGAACAGGGGGGACACATCAGTCGCTGCAGGATAATGTTTTCATCCGTGTAAACATCAGAAGAAACATGGGCGGCACTCTGGTGCAGAGGTCGGGTCACTGTTTCCTGCGCCGGGGATCGGGGTTCAACGGATCATCTTCAACGGATTGCGGCATACGGTGTGGTCTGGCCGCCGCGGCCATATCACCAACAGTGCGAACTAACGAGCAGTGGGCCCTTCTCAGCAGGCCGGGGGCCGCTATTACTGAGTGACCTTGGAGTCCGTACCTGCCAGACGCTCATTTGCAGCACAGTGCGCCGGTTCTCCTTGTTGGCCTCACAGAGCAGCGTGGTGTCGGTCAGGAACAGGCGCTTCACCTCGCGCAGGCTGTCCGTGTTCTTAGACTGGCGGATCAGACTGGCCACCACCTTCAGAATCACTGCAACACGCACATGGAGGTCAGGTCAGGTCACCAGGTCAGGTGTTCTTAGACTGGCGGATCAGACTGGCCACCACCTTCAGAATCACTGCAACACGCACATGGAGGTCAGGTCAGGCCAGGTCACCAGGTCAGGTGTTCTTAGACTGGCGGATCAGACTGGCCACCACCTTCAGAATCACTGCAACACGCACATGGAGGTCAGGCCAGGTCACCAGGTCAGGTGTTCTTAGACTGGCGGATCAGACTGGCCACCACCTTCAGAATCACTGCAACACACGCACATGGAGGTCAGGCCAGGTCACCAGGTCAGGTGTTCTTAGACTGGCGGATCAGGCTGGCCACCACCTTCAGAATCACTGCAACACGCACATGGAGGTCAGGTCAGGTCACCAGGCCAGGTGTTCTTAGACTGGCGGATCAGGCTGGCCACCACCTTCAGAATCACTGCAACACGCACATGGAGGTCAGGTCAGGCCAGGTCACCAGGTCAGGTGTTCTTAGACTGGCGGACCAGACTGGCCACCACCTTCAGAATCACTGCAACACGCACATGGAGGTCAGGTCAGGTCACTGCAGCATACAGGGAGGGGAGGGCAAGACAGGTCAGGTCAAGTCACCAGGTCAGGTCAGGACAGGCAAGAGCCGGTTAGAATAGACACGGTCAGATCGGGGCAGGGAAGGCAAGCTTGAAGACAAGAAGAACAGGATAACAGGCTACATCATATCAAGCCAGGGTTAGTTTAGGTCAGATAAGGTCCGGCTTGTGTCTGGGCAATGTCAGGGTCGATGAAATGACCATATATTGCATCATTACACTCACCATTCATTGTGATGACCATCGATTACACGCTCCCCACCACGTCACTTACAGAGTTGGCTTTGTTCCGAACATATACTGAAGATAGCGCGCCGGCATCCCCGGGCTATAAAGTGAAACGAATGTACGCAATTTAGATTCGCGCGGACGCAAAATACTGGGCGAAGTTCGGCTCTCGGATTACACCAGCAGTGGAGCGCGGATGTGTGAATATCAGACGAGAGCGAGAGAGCGAGAGAGCGAGAGAGCGAGAGAGCGAGAGAGCGAGAGAGCGAGAGAGCGAGAGAGCGAGAGAGCGCGAGAGCGCGAGAGCGCGAGAGCGCGAGAGCGCGAGAGCGAGAGAGCGAGAGAGCGAGAGAGCGAGAGAGCGAGAGAGCGAGAGAGCGAGAGAGCGAGAGAGCGAGAGAGCGAGAGAGCGAGAGAGCGAGAGAGCGAGAGAGCGAGAGAGCGAGAGAGCGAGAGAGCGAGAGAGCGAGAGAGCGAGAGAGCGAGAGAGCGAGAGAGCGAGAGAGCGAGAGAGCGAGAGAGCGAGAGAGCGAGAGAGCGAGAGAGCGAGAGAGCGAGAGAGCGAGAGAGCGAGAGAGCGAGAGAGCGAGAGAGCGAGAGAGCGAGAGAGCGAGAGAGCGAGAGAGCGAGAGAGCGAGAGCGAGAGCGAGAGCGAGAGCGAGAGCGAGAGAGAGAGAGAGAGAGAGAGAGAGAGAGAGAGAGAGAGAGAGAGAGAGAGAGAGAGAGAGAGAGAGAGAGAGAGAGAGAGAGAGAGAGAGAGAGAGAGAGAGAGCAGCACGTACTGGGGTTCTCCAGCCGGTGTCCGACCTCAGGGTCGGCGTGCCGCACGTACAGGATGTTCTGGGTCATCTGCTCCGTCAGAATCTGCCAAGCACAGGTCAGCTCAGGTCACGGCGTCGCTCGGAGCAATAGTTCCTGCCAAAACTATTGCCTCCACTGCACCTGCCAACGAGCACTGCACCTACGAGCACTGCACTCCACTGCACCTGCCACCTGCCAACGAGCAATAGTTCAGCAGCCAAAGGCCACACAAAGTCAATCAATTACTTATTTAGCAACACCACCTACAAATATAACAAATAAACTGTGACAGTAACCAATCGTCCATAACTCATGACACAATGACAAGTCTCGGGCTCTCATAGACTGATACAAAGCTATGTTTCAGACATATTAAGCAACAATAAATATACCAATAACATGAAGGTCGCCGTCCACCGCACTCGCCTAATCGCCTAACGGCTGAATTCAACATGGGGCTTATGGGAAACGCGCCGACTTGTCGCCTAACGACCGAAAGCGCGATAAGGCGTGTTCAGCTGACGCTGGGTAATATTTTCCCTTTTGCCTCAGACACAAATCAACTGTTGCTCACTTCCTTGGAACTTTCCAGACTTTCCAGACGGCGCGTAGGACAATGTCCTGAAATTAGGCGCGCAAATTTGGCCGTTAGGTCATTAGGCGAGTGCCAGTGGATGGCGACCTTAACCCGCGCACTGTTGATTTCCGCCCCCACCCCCACCCCCCCCCCCCCCCCCCCCCCCCTCTCAGGTTTTTCAAAGATAGCGAAAAACGGCGGCGCGCAGCGCCGCCGAGTTTTGACACATGTTAGGACATCAATTGTCCACACTTTGCAGAAACAAATAACCTCGGATCATCTTAGGTCAGGTCACCAGACCAGGTCAAGTGACCCCACCTCCAAAAAATGTTTGCAGTTGTGCCAAAGCCAGAGTTTTTCACCGATCAGTTTGAAACTTACAGGATGTCATGAGGGCATAAGTACTTACAATTCGTATATCTCGGAATTTTTATATCGGTGACCTAGGGCCAGGTCAATTTCGTAACCTCCCCATAATAAATCAATGGGGAAATATACAAATGCTTCCTATTTCAAGAATATGCATGATATTAGTCCAATTACTTCTGGATCATGTTATTATAGGATATTCTTGATGATCCAAGTGTAAGTTTTGTTCAGTGACCCCTATGGGGTCATTTGAGGTCATACGAGGTCACCATCACTTTTTTGTCAATAACTCCCGACATAATGAATATAGAGAAGTAAAACAGGCATCAATGTGTTTGTCTCGTCGAGACACGTCTTCCCATATGCAACATGCCCTACTTGGGTCACCACTTGACCTTGACCTGAGGTCAAATTTGTAAGTTAACTTAACAAGGTCACCAGGTATATCATTCGAAGCGCCTTGACAAGAGAAACACAATGGCGTAAACAGTTCTCCGTTATCTTTATTAAGTAAAAAGTAAATAGCAAAAAAAAAAACGATTTTGCAACAAACAAAAAAAGTTTTTTCCTTCTTTTTTTGACTTCTGGAGCCTCAAATGTTGACCTGAGATCAATTTGATGGCACCTTATCGATTGAAAATTGAATTGGCTGGCGTTTGCTTTTTTCCGTTTGTTTCTAACTAGCATAGTTTCTGAGATATATGGGAATTTCTGGAGCGATGTCCTAAAACAGGAAAAACTGGAAAATTTGACCTTCGATGACCTCTGGTGACCTCAATTTTGACCTGACCTAAAACAATACTGAAATACTTTCGATATAACATGTATCAAGCTATCAAATGCCGTTTTCTGCTTCTCGCTACGAAGCGTAGTTTTCGAGATCTCAGGAGGGGGGGGGGAGGGGGGGGGGGGGCGGAAATCACCCCCCATTCCCCTGCAGTTCGTGTTCGGCGCAAAGCCCCTGCCTGCAGTGCGCGGGTTAAGAGAACACCACACATCGCCATGCAGCTGGCCGCCATGTTTCCATTAGAACTCACCGAATGCAGCTCGATATCCCCTTAAGCCCGTCTAAGCTGCGTACTTCCAAGAGCGTCCAGTCGCCGCCAGGTCGATCGGTCTCACCGCGTCCAGCCCCGTCCCCGATACCGAGCGCCCCAGGCGGTCCTGGAGCGCCCCAGGCGGTCCTGGAGCGGCCCGGAGCGGTCCCGGAGCGGTCCCGGAGCGGTCCCGGAGCGGTCCCGGAGCGGTCCCGGAGTGGCCCGGAGCGGCCCCGGAGCAGCCCCGGAGCAGCCCCGGAGCAGCCCCGGAGCAGCCCCGGAGCAGCCCCGGAGCAGCCCCGGAGCGGCCCGGAGCGGTCCCGGAGCGGTCCCGGAGCGGTCCCGGAGCGGTCCCGGAGCGGTCCCGGAGTGGCCCGGAGCGGCCCCGGAGCAGCCCCGGAGCAGCCCCGGAGCGGCCCGGAGCGGTCCCGGAGCGGTGCCGGAGCGCCCCGGAGAGCCCCGGAGCGCCCCGGAGCGGCGAGCGGGCAGTGCTGGCCAACTCACCTCGTACAGAACGTTGTAAGTGGCCAGTGTTAAAGATTCCTCGTGCAGAAGAATCTTCTCCACCAGAAGTGTGTACAGATTGTGCGGGTTCATCACGTCATATTTCCGTCTGTAAAAAACGGCTTGCGTTATATTTCCACCGGGAATGTGAGCGCATGTGTTTGAGGAGTTGCCCGAGGGACACGGAATCGAAACATGCATGAGCAAACGTCGTGTATAGTCTGGCCGGAACACAAACACGACGGGGCGACTTGATATTCCCGAGAGTTCACTGTACATCGATCCCGTTTACATAATGTGTGTACCCGACAAGCTGACCTTTTAAACATAAGGGTGCACTCAAGTTGCTTGTACATGGAAAACACGGGCATTAAGGGTGTCACCAGCGATGCCTCGCCCCTCCCCGGGGAGGCTGTCGCGCGGGACACGTCCCACCATAAGTAGCAATTAACACACCAATCCCGTGATGAATGATGGAGATCCTCAGCAGCGCTGACTCCCTCACACCGCAGATACAGGGGTGATACTAGGTCTGTACTGGTGATCGATACCGCGACAGTGCCGCTGACTCATAGAGCAAGAGACAAAGACCAGAGATCCTAGAGACTACACATACCAGACTACAGGACCACAGAGACTACACATAACAGACTACAGGACCACAGAGACTGCACATACCAGACTACAGGACCACAGAGACTACACATACCAGACTACAGGACCACAGAGACTACACATACCAGACTACAGGATCACAGAGACTACACATACCAGACTACAGGACCACAGACTACACATACCAGACTACAGGACCACAGAGACTACACATACCAGACTACAGGACCACAGACTACACATACCAGACTACAGGACCACAGAGACTACACATACCAGACTACAGGACCACAGACTACACATACCAGACTACAGGACCACAGAGACTACACATACCAGACTACAGGACCACAGACTACACATACCAGACTACAGGACCACAGAGACTACACATACCAGACTACAGGACCACAGACTACACATACCAGACTACAGGACCACAGACTACACATACCAGACCACAGGACCACAGATACTACACATACCAGACTACAGGACCACAGATACTACACATACCAGACTACAGGACCACAGACTACACATACCAGACTACAGGACCACAGATACTACACATACCAGACCACAGGACCACAGATACTACACATACCAGACTACAGGACCACAGAGACTACACATACCAGACTACAGGACCACAGACTACACATACCAGACTACAGGACCACAGACTACACATACCAGACCACAGGACCACAGATACTACACATACCAGACTACAGGACCACAGAGACTACACATACCAGACTACAGGACCACAGAGACTGCACATACCAGACTACAGGACCACAGATACTACACATACCAGACCACAGGACCACAGATACTACACATACCAGACTACAGGACCACAGAGACTACACATACCAGACTACAGGACCACAGACTACACATACCAGACTACAGGACCACAGACTACACATACCAGACCACAGGACCACAGATACTACACATACCAGACTACAGGACCACAGAGACTACACATACCAGACTACAGGACCACAGACTACACATACCAGACTACAGGACCACAGATACTACACATACCAGACCACAGGACCACAGATACTACACATACCAGACTACAGGACCACAGAGACTACACATACCAGACTACAGGACCACAGACTACACATACCAGACTACAGGACCACAGACTACACATACCAGACCACAGGACCACAGATACTACACATACCAGACTACAGGACCACAGAGACTACACATACCAGACTACAGGACCACAGAGACTGCACATACCAGACTACAGGACCACAGATACTACACATACCAGACCACAGGACCACAGATACTACACATACCAGACTACAGGACCACAGAGACTACACATACCAGACTACAGGACCACAGACTACACATACCAGACTACAGGACCACAGACTACACATACCAGACCACAGGACCACAGATACTACACATACCAGACTACAGGACCACAGAGACTACACATACCAGACTACAGGACCACAGAGACTACACATACCAGACTACAGGACCACAGAGACTACACATACCAGACTACAGGACCACAGAGACTGCACATACCAGACTACAGTACCACAGACTACATATACCAGACTACAGGACCACAGATACTACACATACCAGACTACAGGACCACAGAGACTGCACATACCAGACTACAGGACCACAGAGACTACACATACCAGACCACAGGACCACAGATACTACACATACCAGACTACAGGACCATAGAGACTGCACATACCAGACTACAGGACCACAGATACTACACATACCAGACTACAGGACCACAGAGACTACACATACCAGACTACAGGACCACAGAGACTACACATACCAGACTACAGGACCACAGAGACTACACATACCAGTCTACAGGACCACAGAGACTACACATACCAGACTACAGGACCACAGAGACTGCACATACCAGACTACAGGATCACAGAGACTACACATACCAGACTACATGACCACAGAGACTACACATACCAGACTACAGGACCACAGAGACTACACATACCAGACCACAGGACCACAGAGACTGCACATACCAGAGACCACAGGACCACAGAGACTACACATACCAGACTACAGGACCACAGAGACTACACATACCAGACTACAGGACCACAGAGACTACACATACCAGACTACAGGACCACAGAGACTACACATACCAGACCACAGGACCACAGAGACTGCACATACCAGAGACCACAGGACCACAGAGACTGCACATACCAGAGACCACATGACCGCAGAGACTGCACATACCAGACTACAGGACCACAGAGACTACACATACCAGACTACAGGACCACAGAGACTACACATACCAGACCACAGGACCACAGAGACTGCACATACCAGAGACCACAGGACCACAGAGACTGCACATACCAGAGACCACATGACCGCAGAGACTGCACATACCAGACTACAGGACCACAGACTACACATACCAGACTACAGGACCACAGAGACTACACATACCAGACTACAGGACCACAGACTACACATACCAGACTACAGGACCACAGACTACACATACCAGACTACAGGACCACAGAGACTACACATACCAGAGATCACAGGACCGCAGAGACTGCACATACCAGACTACAGGACCACAGAGACTACACATACCAGACTACAGGACCACAGAGACTGCACATACCAGACTACAGGACCACAGAGACTACACATACCAGAGACCACAGGGCCACAGAGACTACACATACCAGACTACATGACCACAGAGACTACACATACCAGACTACAGGACCACATAGACTACACATACCAGACTACAGGACCACAGAGACTACACATACCAGACTACAGGACCACAGAGACTACACATACCAGACTACAGCACCGCAGAGACTGCACATACCAGACTACAGGACCACAGAGACTACACATACCAGACCACAGGACCACAGAGACTACACATACCTGACTACAGGACCACAGAGACTACACATACCAGACTACAGCACCGCAGAGACTGCACATACCAGACTACAGGACCACAGAGACTACACATACCAGACCACAGGACCGCAGAGACTGCACATACCAGACTGCAGGACCACAGAGACTACACATACCAGACTACAGGACCACAGAAACTACACATATAATTTGAATAGTGTGAAGTGATCTTGTAGTGTAAACAATGTGTAAGTGCAGTGTCTTATAGTTTTTCACTCGTCCAAAAATATCGAAGAACTACAGCCATGGCCCACGTCGGATCGCGCGGAATTTCTACCGTTTTCCGCAGAACCAATCGCTTTGCCGCCTCGATATCTACCGTCGCTCCACCGTCGGCGCCGACGCTCTGCCAGACCCAGCCGGGTCCGGCCCTGTCCGGCTCCCGTCGAACTCGGCCCCCAGCCATCCATCACCCGCCCGCCGCCCAGAGGCGGGCAGAGGCGGAGTAAGGCGGCACTGCCGGGGGAGAAGAGCCGGTCGGACAGTCCAAGCACGTCAACATCGGGCGAGAAATGCGGACCATCAGCATCGCCAGGACTACGACCGAGCTCCGATTCCCCTGACGGGCCCTGGACTCGCCCCTGGCACAGGGGATAGCCCACCGGCCCAAACCCGGGGCAGGCCGGGCCTGACAGCCGACGGCTGCCAGAGAGGCTCTGGGAGCGGGAGCTCCCATCGTGTAGAGAGCCACCTGTCGGAGCCACCCGACCCTGGGTTATACCATCAAAAGTATGCGTACGACCGGGCACACCTGCTGGCGGTGCGTGACTGGCTGGACGGGGGCGTGGCTCGTGGCGTGACCGAGACTATCAGGCGCAGCCTACCTGCCCACCTGTCCCGCCTGATCAGCCGCCGCCGGCGCCGCGACCAATGGCCGGCCGATCATGAGCCGGCCAGCCCCGTCCCTCGCTGCCTGGACCCAACACCGAATTTCGGCACAGACCAGCAATGCCGTACCGTGACCCCGCAGCCCCTGGGACGCGACCTGGTGACACCTGCGCGGCTGACACTGAGGCAAACCGCGCGGTGGGAGCTAGATCGGCCCCAGCGGACCGACAGACCCACACCTAACATCGGGCACTCCAATGCTCGATCGCTGGTGCCTAAAATGGATGACGTCAACAGGATGCTGCTGCAGCACGACCTAGATGTGTTGTGTGTAACCGAAACCTGGCTCACGGACCCGACGCAGGACAGGATTCTGGTGTTTCCTGGATACCGAATCGAGAGGAGAGACCGTCCGGCCCCTCCAGCCCGTGGACGCCGGGCAGCTGCTCGTGGCGGTGGAGTGGCTATAATCTACCGTGAAACCCTGACTGCAACTGTGCTACCGATCCCTACCGCCGGTTCATGCGAGACGCTGTGGCTCAGCATTAGTGGCGGAGGACGCCGCTCAGCCACAGTGGGCGTGGTCTACCGAGCCCCGTCGGTTCCGGTGGCCGGCGCGGTCGGTGATCTTCACGATCAGCTGCGAGCAGCACTGGGATACAGGAGGCCGACTTTCTGCCTGGGGGGACACAAACATCAACCTGCTGCGTCCGGACGGCCCAGGTGTGCGACAGTACTGCGCGGCGCTGCACGAGCTGGACCTTCTACAGCTGGTGAAGGCGCCGACACACCTGGAGCCGTCCCACAGTCTCATCGACCACATCATCACCAACGTACCCGACCTCGACGCAGCCGTTCTACCGCCGACTGACGCAATAGCTGACCACCTGACCGTGATTGTCCGAGCTCCGTTCCGCCGGCCGAGCCGCCGCCCCGCCCCGTTTACAGCGCGCCCCTGGCGCAAGGTGAATTGGGATGCGGTGTGCCTGGACTTTCTGCGTGCCGACTGGAGTACTGTTTACGGTGCGGCGGGCATAGATGAAAAAGTGAGTGAGTTTTTGCGCGTGTGGTGGGATGTGATGGACGTGCATTGCCCGCTGAAGAAGGTTACTCCTCGCCGCCCGCATTGTCCCTGGCTCGAGGACAGCTCAGAGCTCCAGGACCTGTTACATGAGAGAGACGAGGCGTACCGGGCGTGGCGGCGTTCCGACACGGACTTTGACAGGAGCGGATATCGGCGACTCCGGAACCGAGTGAAGGTCTGCTTGGCCAAATGTAAGCGTGCTTATCTATGTGACCGCATGCTATCGGACCGCCGCGGTTTCTGGCGCAACATGCGTGACTTTGCTCCGCGCTCGGCCAAGGGTGGGGGAGGTGTCACCGAGCACCTGTCACCGGCACAGGCAGACGAATTCAACCGGCATTTTGCGACCGTCGGTCCTCGCATCGCCGCTGGACTAGCAGCCGGTGGCCCTCCTCCCCTCCCGCCGAGACCCCCTTTCGTCACCACAACAAGCATGCGTCTGGGGCCGGTAACTCTACCAGAGCTGTCATCAGCACTCCGTCAACTGTCTTCCTCAAGGGCAGTGGGACATGACGGTGTCCCTCTCCATGCTGTCCGCCAGTGTTTCCCTGTGCTCGGTCCTCACCTGCTACATCTAATTAATGTCTCAATCAGCTCGTGTGTCTTCCCGTCGGCCTGGAAGCTTGCATCTGTCGTGCCACTGCATAAATCTGGCTCCCGTGATAATGCAGCTAATTTTAGACCGATTTCGATTCTGCCAGTCTTGTCTAAGGTGTGCGAAAAAGTAGTTTGCACTCAGCTGACGTCTTATCTTGTCTCATCTCATCTTTTATCGCCTTCACAATATGCTTACCGACAATGTCATTCCACGGAAGACGCCCTGATCGACGCTGTCGAATGGATGACGCGCCGCATTGACAGAGGGCATGTTGTTGCCGTCACTTCCATCGACCTAAGTCGCGCTTTCGACAGTGTTGATCATGGCATCCTCCTAACGAAGCTGAACTGGTACGGGATCGATCCAGTGTGGTTCGGGAGCTATCTTGGTGGCCGGCGGCAGGTGGTGAGAGGTGGTTCCTTGTCCCTCCCACTGTCCCACGGAGTCCCGCAGGGCTCGTTAGTTGGCCCTATCCTCTTCAGTGTCTTCACGAACGACCTACCTTCCTATCTCCCCCACGGTCGCCTTATTTCTTATGCCGATGATACCCAACTCTTTGACTCTGCGCATCCTGATGACATTACTTCACTTAAAACCCGGCAGGAGGAGACCATTCTCACAGTTCAATCCTACTTCACTTTAAATTCACTGAAAATGAACCCGACCAAGACTAGTTTGCTCCTTGCGGCACAGCCCAGAACCTTAAGAAAACCGCATCCTTCCAACTTAACATATCTGGTCATGTACTAACACCATCCCCGTCCGTGAAGATGCTGGGAGTGACGGTCGATTCAAACCTATCCTGGGAAATACGCATCTCCAACGTAGTCAAAAAGTGCAATGCCATCCTCTTCTGTTTGTATAAAATTCGCCACCATCTCACACCCGATGTCCGTCAACTCCTTATCCAATGTCACGTCTTCCCACATATCTTGTATTGCCTCTCAGTCTGGGGTGGAGCTGCTCAGTGTAATTTGCACAAGGTGCAGAGGGTGATTAATTTCGGGGCCAGGATTGTCTCCGGAGCGCGTGCTTGTGACCATATTTCACCGACCGTAAAGGCCCTGGGCTGGCGCAGCGTGGGTGACCTTATCACCCACCGAGACAGCATTGCTGTATACAGGGCACTGAGCGATCCGCGCGCTCCGGAGACAATCCGCACGCTTTTCACAAGGAGAGCCGCTGTATCGCAGCGCACAACCCGGGCGACGTTGGCGGGCATGTTGGAGCCGCCAGCTTTGCGCTTGTCGATGTCGCGCCGGGTATTTTCTTTTCGAGCGGCCTCATCCTGGAATCGCCTGCCACCTGCCACCACTGGTTCCCGGACAAAATTCGAGTTTTTACGCCTTTTAGATCGATGTGTTTTTAAGTGATTGGAATGGACATGTTTCTGGCTTTTACTACGTGTATTTTATTTGTGCCGTGTCTTACTGTGTCTGTTTAGTACCACCGTTTTACCACTGTATCATGTCAAGGATCAAACATTAACCCACCGTGTGGAATGATCTACCAATAAACTGAACTGAACTGAACTGAACAGAGACCACAGGACCACAGAGACTGCACATACCAGAGACCACAGGACCACAGAGACTACACATACCAGAGACCACAGGACCACAGAGACTACACATACCAGAGACCACAGGACCACAGAGACTGCACATACCAGAGACCACAGGACCACAGAGACTAAACATACCAGAGACCACAGGACCACAGAGACTACACATACCAGAGACCACAGGACCACAGAGACTACACATACCAGAGACCACAGGACCACAGAGACTACACATACCAGAGACCACAGGACCACAAAGACTACACATACCAGACTACAGGACCACAGAGACTACACATACCAGACTACAGGACCACAGAGACTACACATACCAGACCACAGGACCACAGAGACTACACATACCAGACTACAGGACCACAGAGACTACACATACCAGACTACAGGACCACAGCGACTACACATACCAGACCACAGGACCACAGAGACTACACATACCAGACTACAGGACCACAGACTACACATACCAGACTACAGGACCACAGAGACTACACATACCAGACCACAGGACCACAGAGACTACACATACCAGACTACATGACCGCAGAGACTACACATACCAGACCACAGGACCACAGAGACTACACATACCAGACTACAGGACCACAGACTACACATACCAGACTACAGGACCACAGAGACTACACATACCAGAGACCACAGGACCACAGAGAATGCACATACCAGAGACCACATGACCGCAGAGACTACACATACCAGACTACAGGACCACAGAGACTGCACATACCGGACTACAGGACCACAGAGACTACACATACCAGACTACAGGACCACAGAGACTGCACATACCAGAGACCACAGGACCATAGAGATTGCACATACCAGACTACAGGACCACAGAGACGGCACATACCAGACCACAGGACCACAGAGACTACACATACCAGAGACCACAGGACCACAGAGACTGCACATACCAGAGACCACATGACCGCAGAGACTACACATACCAGACTACAGGACCACAGAGACTGCACATACCAGACTACAGGACCACAGAGACTACACATACCAGAGACCACAGGACCACAGAGACTGCACATACCAGAGACCACATGACCGCAGAGTCTGCACATACCAGAGACCACATGACCGCAGAGACTACACATACCAGAGACCACAGGACCACAGAGACTACACATACCAGACTACAGGACCACAGAGACTGCACATACCAGAGACCACATGACCACAGAGACTGCACATACCAGAGACCACAGGACCATAGAGACTACACATACCAGAGACCACAGGACCACAGAGACTACACATACCAGACTACAGGACCACAGAGACTGCACATGCCAGAGACCACAGGACCACAGAGACTGCACATACCAGAGACCACAGGACCACAGAGACTGCACATACCAGAGACCACATGACCGCAGAGACTGCACATACCAGAGACCACAGGACCACAGAGACTGCACATACCAGAGACCACAGGACCAGAGAGACTGCACATACCAGAGACCATATGACCACAGAGACTGCACATACCAGAGACCACAGGACCACAGAGACTGCACATACCAGAGACCACATGACCACAGAGACTGCACATACCAGATACCACAGGACCACAGAGACTGCACATACCAGAGACCACATGACCACAGAGACTGCACATACCAGAGACCACAGGACCACAGAGACTGCACATACCAGAGACCACATGACCACAGAGACTGCACATACCAGAGACCACATGACCACAGAGACTGCACATACCAGAGACCACATGACCGCAGAGACTGCACATACCAGAGACCACAGGACCACAGAGACTGCACATACCAGAGACCACAGGACCACAGAGACTGCACATACCAGAGACCACATGACCACAGAGACTGCACATACCAGAGACCACAGGACCACAGAGACTGCACATACCAGAGACCACAGGACCACAGAGACTGCACATACCAGAGACCACAGGACCACAGAGACCGCACATACCAGAGATCACAGGACCACAGAGACGGCACATACCAGAGACCACAGGACCGCAGAGACTGCACATACCAGAGACCACAGGACCGCAGAGTACAGCTGCCTGTTCAGCGCCCGACAGAGACGCACTGCAGTCTGGCCACGATGATGATCATTGGGGATTATCGACGCACCGACTGCTCTGGCTCTGGTATCCGACACAAACGTACCGGACGCGCTAGAGCAGCCGGCCGGCCAGCGGCGCCAGCCTGCAGTGCGGTGGTCGGTTGCTGATCGATGTGTGTACTGTGTGCCCCCATCGGACGGTGGTTGGTATACATCGGACGCCGGGTGACAGGCGGACCACATAGTGCACATTGGCTGCGGTCCTGTCACACGCCGAACCCCAACCCCAGTCTCGCCTGGCAGTCAGACGCCGAACCCCAACCCCAGCCTCGCCTGGCAGTCACACGCCGCCCGCGGCCGGCCGACTGTCGGCCAGCGTTCAGTCCGCCGACAAGACACGGCAACATTTGTATAGTCTTGTCTTTGGCAAATTGCTTCAAACCAGACTTGTAACCGACTCAGAGTTGAGTCATGAATCGACTCATGAGTCGGACATTTTTGGATGAGTCATGAGTCGAGTCGATTCAATTAAAAAAACAGCACCTGAGTCAAAAGTCGAGTCGACTCAATTTGAAACAGCATTTGAGTCAAGAGTCGAGTCAGTTCTTCGGCTGTGAGTCAGACTTGAGTTGACTCAAAACAAAATTGAGTCTGTTACAACAGGGACATAACCAAGGGGGCATTGGGGCCACGACCCCCCCCCCCCCCCCCTTCCCTCCCTCCCTCCCTCCCTCCCTCCCTCCCTCCCTCCCTCCCTCCCTCCCTCCCTCCCTCCCTCCCTCCCTCCCTCCCTCCCTCCCTCCCTCCCTCCCTCCCTCCCTCCCTCCCTCCCTCCCTCCCTCCCTCCCTCCCTCCCTCCCTCCCTCCCTCCCTCCCTCCCTCCCTCCCTCCCTCCCTCCCTCCCTCCCTCCCTCCCTCCCTCCCTCCCTCCCTCCCTCCAACCAACCTCCAAGCAAACCATTTTACACTAGATAAAATGAGATTTTGCTGACACCTTACACTCGCCCCCGACCCTCTCCCCGTCAACATCAAGTAATAATTCAACTTGTAATTAGTCAAATTTAGTCGACTAAAACAAACATTGTTTAGTCGAGTCGATTCAATTTGTTTAAAAACAGCACTTGAGTCAAGAGTCGAGTCAGTTCTTAGGCTGTTGAGTCAGACTTGAGTCGACTCAAAACAAATTGAGTCGTTACAAGTCTGCTTCAAACAATCATCTAGACTGAGGGAAAGGCCGCACAGTCTATCATAGACGTCCACTATATCCGTCCAAGCTGACCCGCCTCTCTCCCGCTGGGCTTTCCGCACGTGCACAGCCTCTGATCATCCGTCACCTAGTCCCCTCCCTCGGCGCTCACTTGTGCGTGCTGCGACACAGGAAGAACCCCATCAGCTTGAGCGCCAGCAGCCGGATGGTCTGCGACTGTGCCGAGAGCAGCTTCAGGACCGACTGGATGCCCAGCTTGAGGTCGAAGGCGGGCACCATGGAGGCCGGGTGGTCGGCCATCAGTCCGATCAGCGTGTGAAGCACGTCCTCCAGGTTCTCATCCTGCCGGGCGGAGGGACGCGTCATTCGAGGGCCAAAGGAACGGGGGCACACAGGGGACATACAACGCTGGGGTATCAAGTGACAGACAGCGCGCAGAAAGTCGATCAAGATCAATGTCGGGCGGAAGTAGGAGCCTGTCAGGGTCAAGACAGACCGCTGAGTGGCGCTAACAGAGTTTGGATTTCCGGGAGCATGGATACCAAGGGTCACGGGGTCACGAGGTCACGGGGGAACGGAGTCACGGGGTCACGAGGTCACGGTGTCACGAGGTCACGGTGTCACGAGGTCACGGTGTCACGAGGTCACGGTGTCACAGAGTCACGGGGTCACCGAGTCACGGGTCACGAGGTCACGGAGTCACGAGGTCACGAGGTCACGGGGTCACGGAGTCACGGAGTCACGGGGTCACGTAGTCACGTAGTCACGGGGTCACGGAGTTACGGGGTCACGGGGTCACGGAGTCAAGGGGTCATGAGGTCACGGGGTCACGGAGTCACGGAGTCACGGGGTCACGGGGTCACAAAGTCACGGGGTTTACATACCAGCATCCCTGCCATACTACGCGTCCATACATCACTCTCAGGAGCGTCAGGCACCCAGCAAACTAGCACAAGCAAGTCAACACTTCAAAATGTTGTGTTAGTTCCAGCAGCACAGCCACGGGCACCGTCCGAACCCGGACAGACGGCCCGAGAGCTCCACACAGCCGCGCGAGTCAACAGGCGAGTCAGCCGATTACGTTTACACAAGAGAACCGCAAACCCTCGGCTGTGTACACTGTAAACCGACCCGGTTACCCACAGCAAAGCACTCATGCAGTCGAGAACGCTCAACAATCTGTCGACGGCTGTATCTCAGCCGTGTACTTCGCGTCAGATCAGCAATGTAGCACCCGTCAGAGGGTTCGCTTTTGGACAGAATACGAGGTAGACTGTGAACGGATCGGAGCGTACCCTTGTATATATTCTGTCCGAATATTTCGAATGGATGCATTTCAGATGCCAGGACACGCTAAGTGGAGCTTGTTCCGCAGGCCCTAACACCACCAGCTGATCGCGCTATTCCTGGTAGCCGGCAGAGTTAAGCAGCTTAAGATTTACTTGCCTAAATATTCCTGGACACGGTCCACCCCACTCTCTGACGTTACCTGACCTTGAGTGCGACCGCTGCCACCGGCCACAGGTCATCCCAGTCAGGGGCAAATAGCGACTCGAAGCGACTCGAACCAGAGTCCAGAGTCCAGACCCTCCACACCGCGTGCAGACTGAAGCCCAGCACTCTCCCGACTGAGCGACAGGGGCAGAATGTAGCTCGTGTATGGTATGACCTCGTGTATGGTACTGAGTACTGACCTCGTGTATGGTACTGAGTACTGACCTCGTGTATGGTACTGACCTCGTGTATGGTACTGACCTCGTGTATGGTACTGACCTCGTGTATGGTACTGAGTACTGACCTCGTGTATGGTACTGACCTCGTGTATGGTACTGACCTCGTGTATGGTACTGAGTACTGACCTCGTGTATGGTACTGACCTCGTGTATGGCACCGACCTCGTGTATGGTACTGACCTCGTGTATGGCACCGACCTCGTGTATGGTACTGACCTCGTGTATGGTACTGAGTACTGACCTCGTGTATGGTACTGACCTCGTGTATGGTACTGAGTACTGACCTCGTGTATGGTACTGACCTCGTGTATGGTACTGACCTCGTGTATGGTACTGAGTACTGACCTCGTGTATGGTACTGACCTCGTGTATGGTACTGAGTACTGACCTCGTGTATGGTACTGACCTCGTGTATGGTACTGAGTACTGACCTCGTGTATGGTACTGAGTACTGACCTCGTGTATGGTACTGAGTACTGACCTCGTGTATGGTACTGAGTACTGACCTCGTGCATGGTACTGAGTACTGACCTCGTGCATGGTACTGAGTACTGACATCGTGTATGGTACTGACCTCGGGTATGGTACTGACCTCGTGTATGGTACCGACCTCGTGTATGGTACTGACCTCGTGTATGGTACTGACCTCGTGTATGGCACCGACCTCGTGTATGGTACTGATCTCGTGTATGGTACTGACCTCGTGTATGGTACTGAGTACTGACCTCGTGTATGGTACTGACCTCGTGTATGGTACTGACCTCGTGTATGGTACTGAGTACCGACCTCGTGTATGGTACTGACCTCGTGTATGGTACTGACCTCGTGTATGGTACTGAGTACTGACCTCGTGTATGGTACTGAGTACTGACCTCGTGTATGGTACTGACCTCGTGTATGGTACTGACCTCGTGTATGGTACTGAGTACTGACCTCGTGTATGGTACTGACCTCGTGTATGGTACTGACCTCGTGTATGGTACTGAGTACTGACCTCGTGTATGGCACCGACCTCGTGTATGGTACTGACCTCGTGTATGGTACTGACCTCGTGTATGGTACTGACCTCGTGTATGGTACTGAGTGCTGACCTCGTGTATGGTACTGACCTCGTGTATGGTACTGACCTCGTGTATGGTACTGACCTCGTGTATGGTACTGAGTACTGACCTCGTGTATGGTACTGAGTACTGACCTCGTGTATGGTACTGACCTCGTGTATGGTACTGACCTCGTGTATGGTACTGACCTCGTGTATGGTACTGAGTACTGACCTCGTGTATGGTACCGACCTCGTGTATGGTACTGACCTCGTGTATGGTACTGACCTCGTGTATGGTACTGAGTACTGACCTCGTGTATGGTACTGACTTCGTGTATGGTACTGACCTCGTGTATGGTACCGACCTCGTGTATGGTACTGACCTCGTGTATGGTACTGACCTCGTGTATGGTACTGAGTACTGACCTCGTGTATGGTACCGACCTCGTGTATGGTACTGACCTCGTGTATGGTACTGACCTCGTGTATGGTACTGACCTCGTGTATGGTACTGACCTCGTGTATGGCACTGACCTCGTGTATGGTACTGACTTCGTGTATGGTACTGACCTCGGGTATGGTACTGACCTCGTGTATGGTACCGACCTCGTGTATGGTACTGAGTACTGACCTCGTGTATGGTACTGACCTCGTGTATGGTACTGACCTCGTGTATGGTACTGAGTACTGACCTCGTGTATGGTACCGACCTCGTGTATGGTACTGACCTCGTGTATGGTACTGACCTCGTGTATGGTACTGACCTCGTGTATGGTACTGACCTCGTGTATGGTACTGACCTCGTGTATGGTACTGACTTCGTGTATGCTACTGACCTCGTGTATGGTACTGACCTCGTGTATGGTACTGAGTACTGACCTCGTGTATGGTACTGACCTCGTGTATGGTACTGACCTCGTGTATGGTACTGAGTACTGACTTCGTGTATGGTACTGACCTCGTGTATGGTACTGACCTCGTGTATGGTACTGAGTACCGACCTCGTGTATGGTACTGACCTCGTGTATTGTACTGAGTACCGACCTCGTGTATGGTACTGACCTCGTGTATGGTACTGAGTACTGACCTCGTGTATGGTACCGACCTCGTGTATGGTACTGACCTCGTGTATGGTACTGACCTCGTGTATAGTACTGACCTCGTGTATGGTACTGACCTCGTGTATGGTACTGACCTCGTGTATGGCACCGACATCGTGTATGGTACCGACCTCGTGTATGGTACTGACCTCGTGTATGGTACTGACCTCGTGTATGGCACCGACCTCGTGTATGGTACTGACCTCGTGTATGGTACTGACCTCGTGTATGGTACTGAGTACTGACCTCGTGTATGGTACTGACCTCGTGTATGGTACTGACCTCGTGTATGGTACTGACCTCGTGTATGGTACTGAGTACTGACCTCGTGTATGGTACTGAGTACTGACCTCGTGTATGGTACTGACCTCGGGTATGGTACTGACCTCGTGTATGGCACCGACCTCGTGTATGGTACCGACCTCGTGTATGGTACCGACCTCGTGTATGGTACCGACCTCGTGTATGGTATGACCTCGTGTATGGTACTGACCTCGTGTATGGTACTGAGTACTGACCTCGTGTATGGTACTGATCTCGGGTATGGTATTGACCTCGTGTATGGCACCGACCTCGTGTATGGTACCGACCTCGTGTATGGTATGACCTCGTGTATGGTACTGACCTCGTGTATGGTACTGACCTCGTGTATGGTACTGACCTCGTGTATGGTACTGACCTCGTGTATGGTACTGAGTACTGACCTCGTGTATGGTACTGAGTAGTGAGTACTGACCTCGTGTATGGTACTGAGTACTGACCTCGTGTATGGTAATGAGTACTGACCTCGTGTATGGTACTGAGTACTGACCTCGTGTATGGTACTGACCTCGTGTATGGTACTGACCTCGTGTATGGTACTGAGTACTGACCTCGTGTATGGTACTGACCTCGTGTATGGTACTGAGTACTGACCTCGTGTATGGTACTGAGTACTGACCTCGTGTATGGTAATGAGTACTGACCTCGTGTATGGTACTGAGTACTGACCTCGTGTATGGTACCGACCTCGTGTATGGTACGGACCTCGTGTATGGCACCGACCTCGTGTATGATACTGACCTCGTGTATGGTACTGACCTCGTGTATGACACCGACCTCGTGTATGGTACTGACCTCGTGTATGGTACTGAACTCGTGTATGGTACTGACCTCGTGTATGGCACCGACCTCGTGTATGATACTGACCTCGTGTATGGTACTGACCTCGTGTATGGTACTGACCTCGTGTATGGTACTGACCTCGTGTATGGTACCGACCTCGTGTATGGTACTGACCTCGTGTATGGTACTGAGTACTGACCTCGTGTATGGTACTGACCTCGGGTATGGTACTGACCTCGTGTATGGTACCGACCTCGTGTATGATACTGAGTACTGACCTCGTGTATGGTACTGACCTCGTGTATGGTACTGACCTCGTGTATGGTACTGACCTCGTGTATGGTACTGACCTCGTGTATGGTACTGAGTACTGACCTCGTGTATGGTACTGACCTCGGGTATGGTACTGACCTCGTGTATGGTACCGACCTCGTGTATGGTACTGACCTCGTGTATGGTACTGAGTACTGACCTCGTGTATGGCACCGACCTCGCGTATGGTACTGACCTCGTGTATGGTACTGACCTCGTGTATGGTACCGACCTCGTGTATGGTACTGAGTACTGACCTCGTGTATGGTACCGACCTCGTGTATGGTACTGACCTCGTGTATGGCACCGACCTCGTGTATGGTACTGACCTCGTGTATGGTACTGACCTCGTGTATGGTACTGACCTCGTGTATGGTACTGACCTCGTGTATGGTACTGAGTACTGACCTCGTGTATGGCACCGACCTCGTGTATGGTACTGACCTCGTGTATGGTACTGACCTCGTGTATGGTACTGAGTACTGACCTCGTGTATGGTACTGACCTCGTGTATGGTACTGACCTCGTGTATGGTACTGGGTACTGACCTCGTGTATGGCACCGACCTCGTGTATGGTACTGACCTCGTGTATGGTACTGACCTCGTGTATGGTACTGAGTACTGACCTCGTGTATGGTACTGACCTCGTGTATGGTACTGACCTCGTGTATGGTACTGACCTCGTGTATGGCACCGACCTCGTGTATGGTACTGACCTCGTGTATGGTACTGACCTCGTGTATGGTACCGACCTCGTGTATGGTACTGACCTCGTGTATGGTACTGACCTCGTGTATGGTACTGAGTACTGACCTCGTGTATGGTACTGACCTCGTGTATGGTACTGACCTCGTGTATGGTACTGAGTACTGACCTCGTGTATGGCACCGACCTCGTGTATGGTACTGACCTCGTGTATGGTACTGACCTCGTGTATGGTACTGAGTACTGACCTCGTGTATGGTACTGACCTCGTGTATGGTACTGACCTCGTGTATGGCACCGACCTCGTGTATGGTACTGACCTCGTGTATGGTACTGACCTCGTGTATGGTACTGACCTCGTGTATGGTACTGACCTCGTGTATGGTACTGACCTCGTGTATGGCACCGACCTCGTGTATGGTACTGACCTCGTGTATGGTACTGACCTCGTGTATGGTACTGAGTACTGACCTCGTGTATGGTACTGACCTCGTGTATGGTACTGACCTCGTGTATGATACTGACCTCGTGTATGGTACTGACCTCGTGTATGGTACTGACCTCGTGTATGGTATGACCTCGTGTATGGTACTGACCTCGTGTATGGTACTGACCTCGTGTATGGTACTGAGTACTGACCTCGTGTATGGTACTGACCTCGTGTATGGTACTGACCTCGTGTATGGTACTGACCTCGTGTATGGTACTGAGTACTGACCTCGTGTATAGTACTGACCTCGTGTATGGTACTGACCTCGTGTATGGTACTGACCTCGTGTATGGCACCGACCTCGTGTATGGTACTGACCTCGTGTATGGTACTGACCTCGTGTATGGCACCGACCTCGTGTATGGTACTGACCTCGTGTATGGTACTGAGTACTGACCTCGTGTATGGTACTGACCTCGTGTATGGTACTGACCTCGTGTATGGCACCGACCTCGTGTATGGTACTGAGTACTGACCTCGTGTATGGTACTGAGTACTGACCTCGTGTATGGTACTGACCTCGTGTATGGTACTGAGTACTGACCTCGTGTATGGTACCGACCTCGTGTATGGTACCGACCTCGTGTATGGTACTGACCTCGTGTATGGCACCGACCTCGTGTATGGTACTGAGTACTGACCTCGTGTATGGTACTGACCTCGTGTATGGTACTGAGTACTGACCTCGTGTATGGTACCGACCTCGTGTATGGTACTGACCTCGGGTATGGTACTGACCTCGTGTATGGTACCGACCTCGTGTATGGTACCGACCTCGTGTATGGTACTGACCTCGTGTATGGTACTGACCTCGTGTATGGCACCGACCTCGTGTATGGTACCGACCTCGTGTATGGTACCGACCTCGTGTATGGTACTGAGTACTGACCTCGTGTATGGTACCGACCTCGTGTATGGTACTGACCTCGTGTATGGTACTGACCTCGTGTATGGCACCGACCTCGTGTATGGTACTGACCTCGTGTATGGTACCGACCTCGTGTATGGTACTGACCTCGTGTATGGTACTGACCTCGTGTATGGTACCGACCTCGTGTATGGTACTGACCTCGTGTATGGTACTGACCTCGTGTATGACACCGACCTCGTGTATGGTACTGACCTCGTGTATGGTACCGACCTCGTGTATGGCACTGACCTCGTGTATGGTACTGACCTCGTGTATGGTACTGACCTCGTGTATGGCACCGACCTCGTGTATGGTACCGACCTCGTGTATGGTACTGACCTCGTGTATGGTACTGAGTACTGACCTCGTGTATGGTACTGAGTACTGACCTCGTGTATGGTACTGAGTACTGACCTCGTGTATGGTACTGACCTCGTGTATGGCACCGACCTCGTGTATGGTACTGAGTACTGACCTCGTGTATGGTACTGACCTCGTGTATGGCACCGACCTCGTGTATGGTACTGAGTACTGACCTCGTGTATGGTACTGAGTACTGACCTCGTGTATGGTACTGAGTACTGACCTCGTGTATGGTACTGACCTCGTGTATGGCACCGACCTCGTGTATGGTACTGAGTACTGACCTCGTGTATGGTACTGAGTACTGACCTCGTGTATGGTACTGACCTCGTGTATGGTACCGAGTACTGACCTCGTGTATGGTACTGAGTACTGACCTCGTGTATGGTACTGAGTACTGACCTCGTGTATGGTACTGACCTCGTGTATGGTACCGACCTCGTGTATGGTACTGACCTCGTGTATGGTACTGACCTCGTGTATGGTACTGAGTACTGACCTCGTGTATGGTACTGAGTACTGACCTCGTGTATGGTACTGACCTCGTGTATGGTACTGACCTCGTGTATGGTGCTGACCTCGTGTATGGTACCGACCTCGTGTATGGTACTGACCTCGTGTATGGCACCGACCTCGTGTATGGTACTGAGTACTGACCTCGTGTATGGTACTGAGTACTGACCTCGTGTATGGTACTGAGTACTGACCTCGTGTATGGTACTGACCTCGTGTATGGTACTGACCTCGTGTATGGCACCGACCTCGTGTATGGTACTGACTTCGTGTATGGTACTGACCTCGTGTATGGTACTGACCTCGTGTATGGTACCGAGTACTGGCCTCGTGTATGGTACTGAGTACTGACCTCGTGTATGGTACTGAGTACTGACCTCGTGTATGGTACTGAGTACTGACCTCGTGTATGGTACTGACCTCGTGTATGGTACCGACCTCGTGTATGGTACTGACCTCGTGTATGGCACCGACCTCGTGTATGGTACTGAGTACTGACCTCGTGTATGGTACTGAGTACTGACCTCGTGTATGGTACTGACCTCGTGTATGGTACTGACCTCGTGTATGGTACCGACCTCGTGTATGGTACTGACCTCGTGTATGGTACTGACCTCGTGTATGGCACCGACCTCGTGTATGGTACTGACCTCGTGTATGGTACTGACCTCGTGTATGGTACTGACCTCGTGTATGGCACTGACCTCGTGTATGGCACCGACCTCGTGTATGGTACTGAGTACTGACCTCGTGTATGGTACTGACCTCGTGTATGGTATGACCTCGTATATGGTACTGAGTACTGACCTCGTGTATGGTACTGACCTCGTGTATGGTACTGAGTACTGACCTCGTGTATGGTACTGAGTACTGACCTCGTGCATGGTACTGAGTACTGACCTCGTGTATGGTACTGAGTACTGACCTCGTGTATGGTACTGACCTCGTGTATGGTACTGACCTCGTGTATGGCACCGACCTCGTGTATGGTACTGAGTACTGACCTCGTGTATGGTACTGACCTCGTGTATGGTACTGACCTCGTGTATGGCACTGACCTCGTGTATGGTACCGACCTCGTGTATGGTATGACCTCGTATATGGTACTGAGTACTGACCTCGTGTATGGTACTGACCTCGTATATGGTACTGAGTACTGACCTCGTGTATGGTACTGACCTCGTGTATGGCACCGACCTCGTGTATGGTACCGACCTCGTGTATGGTATGACCTCGTGTATGGTACCGACCTCGTGTATGGTACCGACCTCGTGTATGGTACCGACCTCGTGTATGGTACTGACCTCGTGTATGGTACCGACCTCGTGTATGGTACTGACCTCGTGTATGGTACCGACCTCGTGTATGGTACCGACCTCGTGTATGGTACTGACCTCGTGTATGGTACCGACCTCGTGTATGGTATGACCTCGTATATGGTACTGAGTACTGACCTCGTGTATGGTACTGACCTCGTATATGGTACTGAGTACTGACCTCGTGTATGGTACTGACCTCGTGTATGGCACCGACCTCGTGTATGGTACCGACCTCGTGTATGGTATGACCTCGTGTATGGTACCGACCTCGTGTATGGTACCGACCTCGTGTATGGTACTGACCTCGTGTATGGTACTGACCTCGTGTATGGTACCGACCTCGTGTATGGTACTGACCTCGTGTATGGTACTGACCTCGTGTATGGTACTGACCTCGTGTATGGTACCGACCTCGTGTATGGTACTGAGTACTGACCTCGTGTATGGTACTGACCTCATGTATGGTACCGACCTCGTGTATGGTACTGAGTACTGACCTCGTGTATGGTACTGACCTCGTGTATGGTACTGACCTCGTGTATGGTACCGGCCTCGTGTATGGTACTGACCTCGTGTATGGCACCGACCTCGTGTATCGTACTGACCTCGTGTATGGCACTGACCTCGTGTATGGTACTGACCTCGTGTATGGCACTGAGTACCGACCTCGTGTATGGCACTGACCTCGTGTATGGCACTGACCTCGTGTATGGCACTGACCTCGTGTATGACACTGAGTACTGACCTCGTGTATGGTACTGAGATAGTTGAGGATGCTCTGCAGTTCGTCCTCCTTGACGCCGTTGCCGATGAGGATCAGCTGACGGAGGAACAGCAGCATGTGCGACCGGATCAACAGCACGTCCTTCTTGGAGGGCCGCGCGCCGTCTGTCAGGGCGAGATCGGGAACGGGTTAGACACTTAGACAGGAGGAAATGATGACAGATATACAAGTCAGACGATGATTAAACAGAATTGTAAATCAAAACGTTACAAGTACGCCCAAGTGGATTGTGTAGCGGGGAATGGCTACCCGGCGTCACGGAGATATGGAGATGCCCTATAAAGCTTTAGCTTGTTCGTTCCACACCCTAATAACTCCAACGAAAACCCCTAATAACTACAACGAAAACCCGGGTCTAATAATTCCAACGAAAAACCCTAATAACCCCAAACTGAACTACTTTTGAGATTGAAACGTCGTTGAGAATCCAGAAAGCATTCCAAGAGAATCCAAGAGAATCAGCATTCAGCATACGTCC
>JAXIVJ010000049.1:442260-507260 GCA_036785665.1 Chirona hameri
ACATGATCTCCTTTCTCGAATCCGCCAAAAGGGAGTACGCCCTGAGCGCTGCATGTTTCAGCGTATAAAAACGAATGCTTAGATAAATCAAGCCATTTTTTATCAATAATGATTTTGGTCCATGTCGACGTCTGCGGGTGCCACGCGCTGTGGTACCACCCCTATCAGAACGCACTATAACAAAATCAAAATTGATTTGATAGTCCTATCCAATGGTGAAAACCCGATCTCCATCGGAGCAGTGGTTGCCAAGTTATTAGCTTCTGAAAAGCGTATGTATGGCCGGGTCGGGCCGGGACGGGCCGAGTCAAATGTAAATTTGTCTTGTAAGTTGACGAGAAACCTCACGGGCGCTTCGCGCCCGCTCGGTAATTACAAAATGCAGTTGTATTAAATTGTTCATGATCTCCTTTCTCGAATCCGCCAAAAGGAAGTAAGTCCTGAGCGCTGCATGCTTCAGCGTATAAAAAACGAATGGTTAGATTAATGCCATTTTTGATCAAGAATGATTTTTGTTCATGTCCATGTTTGGGTGTGCCACGCGCTGTGGTACCACCCCTATCAGAACGCACCATACTAAAATCAAAATGAATGTGATGGTCCTATCCAATGGTGATGATGATTTTTTTTTTGGGGGGGGGGGGGCTCCGACTACTTATGGTCACTTGTCGTCCATATCCAATGGTGAAAACCCGATCTCAATCTCGGAGCAGTGGTTGCAAAGTTATTAGCTTCCGAAAAGCGTCTGTACGGCCGTGTCGGGCCGCGCCGGGCCGGTTCGGGCCGGTTCGGGCCGGTTCGGGCCGGTTCGGGCCGGTTCGGGACGGTTCGGGCCGGTTCGGGCCGGTTCGGGCAGGTTCGGGCCGGTTCGGGACGGTTCGGGCCGTGTCGGGCCGGTTCGGGCCGGGTCAAATGTAAATTTGTCTAGAAAGATGACGAGAAACCTCACGGGCGCTTGGCGCCCGCTCGGTAATAGATTTAATCATGCTGCTATATTGCTGAAAATATAAATAGTTCGAGACCAACAGCGTGTTACGCTTATGGAACGACCTATCCTAGCAGATATGATGACAAAAAATGTGCAATGTAATGGAAGCGTTAGCAAAGGACATTCCCGGATATAGCACAATCTCCTGAAAATATTAGACCAGCTAACACCCTGCCCCGCACGGTTCGTCTCAGCTGCCTACTGGGACATTTCCCACCACACCAGGCTCGACACCCAGGGACCGAGTTCGCAGCACTGACAAACTTTCACCCCGACTCTCTCAAGGCGGCCGTCGTCGCGACTGGCAATGCCAGATCAATATCGGCCCGGGGACCGTCTGACTTCCTCTCGAGACGAACAATCAGACCCCGACCCGACTCTGTCACCCTCGGCGTCAGGAAGACGTAATCCGACCCCAACCCGACTCTGACACCCTCGGCGTCAGGAAGACGTAATCCGACCCCGACCCGACTCCGTCACTCTCGGCGTCAGGAAGACATAATCAGACTCCGACCCGATTCTGTCACCCTCGGCGTCAGGAAGACGTAATCAGACTCCGACCCGACTCTAGTCACCCTCGGCGTCAGGAAGACGTAATCCGACCCCGACCCGACTCTGTCGCCCTCGGCGTCAGGAAGACGTAATCCGACTTCCGACCCGACTCCGTCACTCTCGGCGTCAGAAAGACGTAATCCGACCCCGACCCGACTCTGACACCCTCGGCGTCAGGAAGACGTAATCCGGCTCCGACCCGACTCTGTCACCCTCGGCGTCAGGAAGACGTAATCCGATCCCGACCCGACTCCGTCACTCTCGGCGTCAGAAAGACGTAATCCGACCCCGACCCGACTCTGACACCCTCGGCGTCAGGAAGACGTAATCCGGCTCCGACCCGACTCTGTCACCCTCGGCGTCAGGAAGACGTAATCCGACCCCGACCCGACTCTGTCGCCCTCGGCGTCAGGAAGACGTAATCCGACTCCGACCCGACTCCGTCACTCTCGGCGTCAGAAAGACGTAATCCGACCCCGACCCGACTCTGACACCCTCGGCGTCAGGAAGACGTAATCCGGCTCCGACCCGACTCTGTCACCCTCGGCGTCAGGAAGACGTAATCCGACCCCGACCCGACTCTGTCGCCCTCGGCGTCAGGAAGACGTAATCCGACTCCGACCCGACTCCGTCACTCTCGGCGTCAGAAAGACGTAATCCGACCCCGACCCGACTCTGACACCCTCGGCGTCAGGAAGACGTAATCCGGCTCCGACCCGACTCTGTCACCCTCGGCGTCAGGAAGACGTAATCCGATCCCGACCCGACTCCGTCACTCTCGGCGTCAGAAAGACGTAATCCGACCCCGACCCGACTCTGACACCCTCGGCGTCAGGAAGACGTAATCCGGCTCCGACCCGACTCTGTCACCCTCGGCGTCAGGAAGACGTAATCCGATCCCGACCCGACTCAGTCACTCTCGGCGTCAGAAAGACGTAATCCGACCCCGACCCGACTCTGACACCCTCGGCGTCAGGAAGACGTAATCCGGCTCCGACCCGACTCTGTCACCCTCGGCGTCAGGAAGACGTAATCCGATCCCGACCCGACTCCGTCACTCTCGGCGTCAGAAAGACGTAATCCGACCCCGACCCGACTCTGACACCCTCGGCGTCAGGAAGACGTAATCCGGCTCCGACCCGACTCTGTCACCCTCGGCGTCAGGAAGACGTAATCCGATCCCGACCCGACTCCGTCACTCTCGGCGTCAGAAAGACGTAATCCGACCCCGACCCGACTCTGACACCCTCGGCGTCAGGAAGACGTAATCCGGCTCCGACCCGACTCTGTCACCCTCGGCGTCAGGAAGACGTAATCCGATCCCGACCCGACTCCGTCACTCTCGGCGTCAGAAAGACGTAATCCGACCCCGACCCGACTCTGACACCCTCGGCGTCAGGAAGACGTAATCCGGCTGCGACCCGACTCTGTCACCCTCGGCGTCAGGAAGACGTAATCCGATCCCGACCCGACTCCGTCACTCTCGGCGTCAGAAAGACGTAATCCGACCCCGACCCGACTCTGACACCCTCGGCGTCAGAAAGACGTAATCAGACTCCGACCCGATTCTGTCACCCTCGGCGTCAGGAAGACGTAATCCGACCCCGACCCGACTCCGTCACTCTCGGCGTCAGAAAGACGTAATCCGACCCCGACCCGACTCTGACACCCTCGGCGTCAGGAAGACGTAATCCGACCCCGACCCGACTCTGACACCCTCGGCGTCAGGAAGACGTAATCCGACCCCGACCCGACTCTGACACCCTCGGCGTCAGGAAGACGTAATCCGACCCCGACCCGACTCTGACACCCTCGGCGTCAGGAAGACGTAATCCGACCCCGACCAGACTCTGACACCCTCGGCGTCAGGAATGCGTGCTTCTTGGTGAAGCTTTACTACGATACGAATGCCGCCATTGATCGTCGGGGTCTCTCACGCCGACCTAAGCGGGGCACTGAATGACCTAGCCAGTAGCCAGACTCGAACCCGGAACCCATCGATTTAGAGCACAACGCTCTACCGACTGAGCCACCAGAACCCCTTATCGGTTCTTCTTAGCAAGGACAGCCAGACCAAGAACCGCCCCACCCCGCCCCGCCCCGTAATGTTGTTTTGCTATCACCACCTATTAAAAGGGGATTATGGTTACAACATCCGCTATTCATTTACTACGTGTCTGCTTCGTTAAAGGGAAATAATGACCTTTTGATTTTGTTAGCAACAATTTCTTTGGCTACCGTTATGGTATTAAAATGATGTGATCTAAATTTAAGAATTAAATACAATTATTCCCTAATTCAAAGTTGGAAGTTTGGGAAAATTCATGATCGGTATTTGCCCTCCACTATTGGAAAGCGACACATTTTTGTATCAATCTGTTCAACGTTGTTGACTGGACACTTCGAAAAAATCGCCGACACTAAATCGGTCGCCGTCGACGTGCATCGATGAGCTTCCGATTGAATCGCCAGTTTTTCAATGGTTGTTAATTGTAAAGGATGGGCGGGTATAAATCACAACAAGCAGAACGCAAAATACATTTTCCACCCCATTGCGTAAAAAAGCAATAAGGGAAACGCCCGGAGTTTGATTGAAACCGAAAAGTACTTGGCAAGAACCGGTCGTTAAAAGTGCGGAACGCTATCAAGATTAACTTGCAATATCTCTCAGAAGGAATTTTTATATGCAAAATGTGATGAATTTAAATCATATTTTGGAGGCGTCTGTCGATTGCAAGTGCTAACTCCATTTTTGTGGGAAAGAGTCATTATTTCCCTTTAAAATATTCTGTTGAAAAATGAATGTAACTACATGCTATTTGTGAACTGCAATAGCTAATCCACCATTGTATGTTTTCATGTGAGTGTTGTGGTTGAGTAAACGTCGTACAAAATATCACAACCGAGTCTTAACCCGGCAGTCACTGGGGTATATTCTGTAACACGACTCACGGGGGGGGGGGCTTTTTTAGCCCCCCTGGTACCTTCAGAACCAATGATCGCAGCGGGACGCGCAAGGCGGAATTCCAAAGCGCTCAATGAGATAAACATAACGCACACTTAAAAATTTCAAATTAAGGTCACATGTCAGGTCACGGTCAAGTCAAACGTCAAAATCGAGGTATGAGTTTATGGACAATACTTGCCATCCATGGCCTTCGATTGCACCTATAATCACCCAAAGTGCTGTCAAAGGTATGATACATATCCCACATGAGCAAAAGTGAGATTGTTGGAAAAGATCAAGGTCAAGGTCAGGTCACAAAAGGTCACTACACACAAAATATCTACGAAAATCATGCAGCACATGTTTTATGGATGCTTTTACGCGTATAATTCGATAGTGATAGTCATTTTACCACCTGACCAGAGGCTGGGGTCGCGGCGGCCGTCTGTGCGAGTATGTCCATACTGACCAGAGGCTGGGGTCGCGGCGGCCGTCTGCGCCGTCCTGTCCCGCCTCCACCGGCAGGTCCAGCTGAGAGAACAGCGGGAACAGCACCTGGATGCCGCCGATGGCGCTCAGCGTGGCGTAGATCGAGTGCGTCACCACCGCCAGCACGCCCTGTGGAACAGAGGGACCATCACACATACACACACCACCGCACACGCGCGTCCTGCCAAATGGCCACATTATGTGGCACGCGCGTCCTGCCAAATGGCAACATTATGGCACGCGCGTTCAGCGACGACATTAAGATTTACGTTACTCCACGCGGACATAAACCGCATATGCAGTACTTAAGGTGTCTCAGTAGTAGTGTTGTATGGTGACAGCTGTGCCGAGAAGTGCCCAGTCTTAAGCGTGCTGTTGCCATGGAAACGACACTGATTAGCGGCCACCGAGTACGGCTGGCATTAGGGAGACGTGACAGCTGGGGTTTAGAGACGGGACTCATGACACAAACGTTAAACGGGCTCGTGTATTGTCCAGAAACATTTCGTTATAACACAGAGAAGTATTCCGACAAAAACAAACGTATTATTCGTAGAATGGGTGGGGCTCACACGAAACCAAATGCTCTGTTAACAGGAAAAGCAGAGATGGAGGGAGGAAATGGGGTCAGGATTGACAGTAGACTAATTAGCCAAGCCTATCGGGCATGTCATGGTGGACAATCGGCCTGTCCGTTCTCCCCACATCTGAATCACAGCCGGATGTAATCAGACTGAAAGCCAAACTGAATGTTACGACTCCATATTCCTATACCTATTGGAAATGGCTCTGACCTACTGACGGGCGGCGGGGGACCCATGTGCGGTCCGCGGCACGCCAGCGTCAGATCCGCGACTATCGGCCCCGCCCCCGGCCCCGCCCCCGGCCCCGCCCCCTGCCCCGCCCCAGCTCCCGGTACGCACGTAATAAACGCGGTTCACGTGTAAATGCCGCATCCATATGCACGACAGACTGGCGCCTACGGAATTAAAACAGCCATTTCATAAATGACGCAGCCTCGGTATGCGATGCGGAGAACGTTTTCCTCAGAACGCTGAGAGGAGCCGAGCACTATTTCCAGGCTTGATGATATTTCCAGTCCTGACAATTGTGAGGTTGAGCCGATATGTCTTGGCTGTCTAACAAATTATAGATCAATGCAGTCTTTATGTGGACATATACATCCACCAAATTAAGATTGCTGGCGTCCATTGAATCGACAGAAAGACATATGTCGAAACAAAGAGGCTACTATCCATCTTGAAGTTTTGTTAATGTGGTTGCAAAACTTGGCTGTCCAATAAGGAAATTGTGTGGGCCACTTCTGGACCAAACAAGACATTAAGGCTAAAAATACTGTTCACTGTTCAAGATATGTTAGATTCAGAAAGAAATGCATAGCCCAAGCGCATGCATAATAACTTAATCCCCCGGATTTAATCTCTCTCGACTTCAGCACCTCCCTGCGCTGGGCACAGCAGTACGATAACGTGTCACCCTGGCGATCTATCTCGCTCTGGGGAGCGTCGACACTGGCTGTCGGCACCGCCGTACCGCCGAGGGCGAGGTCGCGATTTAGGAGCTCAGCGGTCATTGCAGCGACATGGCAATAAACCGCAGCGCTCTCCCTTCCTCCCCTCCTCTCTCCCCCTCTCTCTTCCTCTTCCTCTTCCTCTTCCTCTTCCTCTTCCTCTTCCTCTTCCTCTTCCTCTTCCTCTTCCTCTTCCTCTTCCTCTCCCTCTCCTCCCCCCCCCCACGACCGCCACCGCCGCCGCTCTATCGCCGTCGTCGCCGGAACTGCCGCCGACTCAACTTGGCGCACCGCTCTTCATTAACTCGGGCCTGCCGACCGGTAAATAAAGGGACGCCGCGGCGCGCCAAGTCGAGCAATGCATTAACGCTCGCGTGGCCGACCGCCGGCGGAGGATTCATATGCCTGGGGAGCTTAGAGAGCCGGTCATGTCGCGGCCTGGTGTGACACGGAACGCCGGCTAGAAAACGAGAGGCCACCGGGTGCGACGGAAACTTCACAGTCGTCAGACTAGTGGTTCGTGAAATTCACTGCGGCAACGGAGATGCATGACTAGCACTGATGATGGTTATCAACAACAAATGTATAACCCAGCACCAGTTAGTCAACTACCTTGCTAGATTGTCGTCAGAGCTTGCTAGCTTAACTTTATTGGTTTTATTTCGGAGAAATATCCCACGCGCGAACACCAGCCGCATGCAGCTGAAAGTCGAGACTGTCTGTTAACTATGGACGAATTCTGTGTGTGGGCTGCCTCCAGCGACTCAGAGCGGACGGCCGCCCTCATACAGACTCCTCCTCTCCCACAGAGATCTGCCCACAGCCGGACCAGCTCCTCGAAGCCGGTCACGTAACTCAGAAGGCGTGGGTCTGACGCCCTGACGGCGAGCTGACCCCATCTCTTTCCGCCGCCTACCACTGTCTGGCTCGCCTGAACTTATTACCGGCAACCAGGAGCCGCGCGAGCAGACATCAATCGCTTCTACCTCCGCCACGAAATGTCATCAAATCTCTGCCACACCCCTGCACGATATGTCTTCTCGCTCGATATAGCCCCCAGCCCCCCAGCTCCCCTCCCCTCCCCCCCCCCCCCCCCCCTCGAAGCCGGTCACGTAACCCGCGCCCCCCACCGGCGCGGGGCGCGGGGCGCAGGGCGCGGGGCGCGGCCGCGGGGCGCGAGACCCAGAAACCGCCATCCGGCAGCTACCCCTGAGCGCGCACGTGCCGAATCCCGCCCGTCATCAGTAAGAACACGCGTGCCATATCCCGTCGGTGATCAGTGACAGCGTGCGCGCGTGTCGTGCCTCGTGCCTCGTGCCTCGCGTCGCCTCGTCATCGGCGGCGGGCGTGTCACGCGTCACGCGTCGCCCGTCACGCGTCACGCGTCGCCCGTCACGCGTCACGCGTCTCACCTGTCGCATCAGGCCGTGAGCCGAGTGGACGAAGTAGCTCTGGTTGCCCTTGGGTGCCGATTGGAGACAGAGCTGGCCGTCAGTGGCTGCGGCGCTGTACATGAACACGATGGCCGCCGACATCTTGCCGTCGTAGAGCACCTGTCGAGCCAGCCAGGGCGGGGTCAGTCGGCAGCAGGCACACACACAGGGGGTGCGGACATCTTGCCGTCGTAGAGCACCTGTCGAGCCAGGGCGGGGTCAGTCGGCAGCAGGCACACACACACACAGGGGGCGCGGACATCTTGCCGTCGTAGAGCACCTGTCGAGCCAGGGCGGGGTCAGTCGGCAGCAGGCACGCAAATACAGGGGGTGCGGACATCTTGCCGTCGTAGAGCACCTGTCGAGCCAGGGCGGGGTCAGTCTGCAGCAGGCACGCACATACAGGGGGTGCGGACATCTTGCCGTCGTAGAGCACCTGTCGAGCCAGGGCGGGGTCAGTCGGCAGCAGGCACGCACATACAGGGGGTGCGGACATCTTGCCGTCGTAGAGCACCTGTCGAGCCAGGGCAGGGTCGGTTAGCAGCAGGCACGCACATACAGGGGGCTGGCGGTCGGCCGCGAGGGTGTCAGTCGGGAGCAGCGGCTGGAGCACAAACACCGCAGGATGTGACACGTGGGACGGTCACTAGCGTGATGTGGTGAATCAAGTATGCTGGAAGATATCACTCGAATGAGAGGCTTTGATCGTAGCTTCCTCTTTAACTGGTAATTGCATGACAGCTAGCAGATAAAACGACCACCTCGCGTAATTCAGCGCAACATTAAACAAACAGCGTCTGACGAATACAAACAGTAAATGAGTAATTGACACCAGTCGTAAATTTGTGCTGGCTAGCCTAAGTGCATTGGGGAGAGCCTGAGAGGGAAGCGCAGTACATACACACCAGTCACAGCCACAGGTCACCTGGGGACCGCCCAACACGTGATGTCGCGTGCCGACCCTCCCGGGAAACCCTCAGGGAGTCGGCCCTGGGCAGATCTGGACAGATCACAGGCGGGGGAGCGACCAGAGCCAGTGACACACCCCACCCACCTGCACACGCGCGAGCAGAGCCAGTGACACACCCCACCCACCTACACACGCGCGAGCAGAGCCAGTGACACACCCCACCCACCTACACACGCGCGACCAGAGCCAGTGACACACCCCACCCACCTACACACGCGCGCAAGCCCATTAACACTCGACATAATATTACCGGTATTCATGTCGCTAAACCAGTACGCCATCACCTAAACCAGTACGCCATCACCTACAAGTCGACGCGTGATGGAGGATGATGATTGATGGGCTAAAGGGTGTTTCGACTAACTACATGGTCATTTCACTACCCGTTTTTGTCCCAGTTTTAGGTCAGCATCAGGAATATTTCCTCCGTCAGCATTAGGATCACATCCTCCACCAGATCGGTCTTCACTCTTCTCATCCCAGTTTCTCGTTCGTGCCGGCGGGGCCGTGGCCCAGGGGCTGAGAGGACGCGGCCAGGAGGAGCGGGGGCTGAGAGGACGCGGCCAGGAGGAGCGGGGGCTGAGAGGACGCAGCCAGGATGAGCGGGGGCTGAGAGGACGCGGCCAGGAGGAGCGGGGGCTGAGAGGACGCGGCCAGGAGGAGCGGGGGCTGAGAGGACGCGGCCAGGAGGAGCGGGGGCTGAGAGGACGCGGCCAGGAGGAGCGGGGGCTGAGAGGACGCGGCCAGGATGAGCGGGGGCTGAGAGGACGCGGCCAGGATGAGCGGGGGCTGAGAGGACGCGGCCAGGATGAGCGGGGGCTGAGAGGACGCGGCCAGGATGAGCGGGGCTGAGAGGACGCGGCCAGGAGGAGCGGGGGCTGAGAAGACGCGGCCAGGAGGAGCGGGCTGCGAGGACGCGGCCAGGAGGAGAGGGGGCTGAGAGGACGCGGCCAGGAGGAGCGGGGCTGAGAGGACGCGGACAGGAGGAGCGGGGGCTGAGAGGCGCGGCCAGGAGGAGCGGGGGCTGAGAGGACGCGGCCAGGAGGAGCGGGGGCTGAGAGGACGCGGCCAGGAGGAGCGGGGGCTGAGAGGACGCGGCCAGGAGGAGCGGGGGCTGAGGACGCAGTGTCGCCTGCAGCGGACGCGCGGCGCTGATTGATCTCCCAACACGACAGCACGCTGGGGACGCCGCCGCCGATCGCCTCTTCTGTGACAGATCGATCGGCCGCCCGCCGGCTCAGACTCCGGGACTCAAGAGGCCCACTGCGGCCGGCTGTCGGTCGAACAGCCTGACCCCCGCCCTCGGCTGCCGCCTCCGAATCCCGCCCCAGGCTGCCGCTCCCGACTGCCGGCGGCGACCGCCTCCCGCCCCCGACTCCCGCCCCAGGCTCCCGCCCCAGGCTGCGGCCCGGCTGCGACCCGGCTGCGGCCCGGCTGCGGCCCGGCTGCCGGTCGCGTCTCGGCTGGCAGATGTCGACTGCTTCAGTTACAGGAGGTAACTCACCCGCCTGTGGTTCTCCGACAGCCGATCACTGCTCTCCGCCTCGAAACGAAACTGGCTCTGTGGGTACACACAGTCAACGGGGGGTCAGGAGGCGGCCACTAGACAGTCATCAGTCATGTAATGGTCAAAAAACGGTCAGCGAAGTTCTCCAGATATTCATCAAACAGACACTAGATATGTGACGGTCATCAGTGGCAAAGTTACCCCATTTGGTTATTGGACAATCACCAGACACCATTCAGTTACCAGACGGTTACCAGTTACCATACAACCAGATACATAGACAAGTCAGTGGACCTTAAGAAGTATTTTCGCGAGAAATTATCAAAATATGCAGGCTTCGTGAATAGTAACTTCCGACATGTGCGATAACTACGACGAAAATGCATTGCATTGGCATCTGATTTCATTCATAACACTCCGTCCCTGACACGAGAGAGTGTTATAAAGTCTTTGTTACACAGCAGCATCAAAAACGCGTCTCGTTCGGAACCATCCGTTCGATCCAGGCATGATTAACGATGTCGTTTTTGGAGTGCTTCGGCTGTCTTTCTCACGGCTTTCCGCTCCAGTCTACATCACTTCATCACTCTTCTGCCGATCCCAGCAGCCACCATCGACGTTTCTCTCGAGCTGAGGCGCTCCAGAGGCAGCGGTGAACCGAAGCGCCGGGCCCGGAGCCCTCAAATCCCCGCCCGTGCCACCCCTCATAGATGTCACCTATGATCGGGCAACTTGTCGACAAGCTATGATGGATGGCAGAGACAAGACATCGGCCGCACTAGAGAGCGGCGAGCGGCAACCTACGACCGACCGAAGAAACGACGCAGAACGAATCAACAGACTACCAACGACCAGAAGCAGCCCACCGCTCAGCGGTCAAACGAGCAGAACCCTTGTAACGACACAAACGCAAGTGGCACCCCAGCCCGGCTGCGTTCCGGGCAGCGAGCGGGCCGCTCCTCGAATTGCTACGTGCCAGCGGAACGTGAGACGCCGCCTCCGCTTCTCCGAGTCGGAGGCGGGAGGCGGGGAGGCGGGGAGGCGGGGAGGCGGGGAGGCGGTGAGGGAAATGGGAGGCGGGGAGGGATGGGAGGGATGGGAGGGATGGGAGGGATGGGAGGGATGGGAGGGATGGGAGGGAAGCGATCAATGACGTCAAGGCATACCAGACTCCGCCGATCACTCTCTCGGCCGCCGATCCCGACGGATCCCGACTGAGCCGGCACCGCAGACGACGGGTGACTGAGGCCAGCCCCAGCCAGACGGCGACGGGCGGCCGAAGCCAGCCCCCCCCCCCCCCCCCCCCCTCCAGGCAGACGACGGGCGGCCGAAGCCAGCCCCAGCCAGACGGCGATGGGCGGCCGAAGCCAGCCCCCCCCCCCCTCCAGGCAGACGACGGGTAACTGAAACCAGCCCCAGCCAGACGGCGACGGGCGGCCGAAGCCAGCCCCCCCCCCCCCCCCTCCAGACAGACGACGGGTAACTGAAACCAGCCCCAGCCAGACGGCGACGGGCGGCCGAAGCCAGCCCCCTCCAGGCAGGCGCGGCTGGTGCGACCGAGATGCAGGATTACAGCGAAAGAGTTATGAGTTGGTGGAGTTGGGAAGCCCTCCCGCAGACATATAAACTGGTGTAGATAGAATAGAGGGAGGGGCCTCATCAGTCTGCAGTCCCAAGTCTGATAGGAACCTCTCTGCCTCAGCGACTTGTCTAACATGTTAACTGGGGGGGGGGGGGGCAAATCCCCCAGTCACAGATCCAGCCCCCCCCCCCTCCCCCCACCCCCAGTCGAGCTGAAATTCGTCAACTACTGGTGGGAGGGCAGCGTGACGGGCGACAGCAGTCCACATTTACCGCAATGCATGACTAACGCTTTTACTGTCTTGAGCGGCAACAGCGTGAACCAACACGAACATTTTGTAATACTTGTTTTGTATTGTTTGGCGACAGATTGTTGTAACAGTATTGTTTCATATGCGTATTATAACTACCGTTTCATTATCCCCCGAGTACGTGGTGAGGCTCGCCAGAGGTAAGCAGTGAAGCCTAACCTAATAAAGAGGTCCCAAATCAGGCTCGACCCGCGCGGCGTATGCCTGCAGCACACGGGATGCGACGCAAAACAAAAACGTTGGTTTCATACGTCTATTAATATTAATGAAATACTTATATATAATATATTCTTATTTTTCGTTGCACTGCAAAACAAAATATTAGAGTGAGGGAGCTTGCGAACCCGCCATTGACCGGGGAGGAGGGGGGGGGGGGGGTATTGCCCCCCTGACGAACTTTCGCGATAGCTCAAAACCTAATGACGCTATCAACGTGAAATTTTGGGTACGTTCCCCCACATCAATTTTACATCTTCTGTGCAAAAATGAAGCAATTTCGTTAATATTTGTTTTAGATAAAACAAATTTAGTGACGTCACTACGCACGAGTTTGACGATAAAATCAACTAAACTTTAAAGGAAATAGTTCACCTTCGGAAGAAGAAAAAATCAGAACACGATTTTATTATATTTTTTAATACAGTTTCTTTTTTTCTTTTTAAAAATGGTCCTACATCGCGCCAATTCAGGGCAGAAGGTTGTAAATTATTAATTGTATCGTGTGCGTTATTGGTCTGCGCATGCTCCATGCAGTGCTGGCACAATTCAGACGGTACGGTATATCATATATGCGCCGCATTCCTTCGCCAAAAAGTCAAATATCTTCGGCTGGAGAGTCTTTTCAGTCATGAAATCAGTCAAGATAAGGATTTCTCAACACGGGCTACAAAACTGCTATCTCAGTTTAAAACTAATGTTGAAGGTGGACTATTTCCTTTAAAGGGAAATAATGACCTTTTGATTTTGTTAGCAACAATTGTTTAGGCTACCGTTATGGTTTTAAAATTATTTTATTTAAATTTAAGAATTAAATACAATTATTCCCAAATTCAAAGTTGTAAGTTTGGAAAAAATACAAAACAAGTACCTTGTGTACTTCATGAAGGTCATTGACAAATTTGTCCTTCCCTACCATTGTTTACATCGAGTGCGGCATTTTTGGAGGCTCTGTGACGTTTCCCATCAAACTGAGCGCTGCTCGGACACATGCTAGTAGCACTTTCGTTCTCCATGGCAACCAGGCGTCAGCCAATCAAAAGCCAGAAAGGGAATACGTTCTGGCTTTTCATTGGCTCACGCCTGGTTGCCATGGAGAACGAAAGCGCTACTAGCGCTACTAGCGTGCGTTCGAGCAGCGCTCTGATCCGTGAAGCAATCCGTGAAGCATCCGTCATGCATGACTGACTATCATTATAAGTCATGAATAACAACAACATGCAAACTATACCAACTCGAATAAAATAAGGGCGGAATGAATTGAACCCCAGGCAAGCTAGTATTCGCAAAGCACTCGGCACTGCGCCACAATAGCAAAAGGTGAGGGAAATGCATATTGGATACAATATTATTACGTCATAAGTTTCTGAAGTGTCAACTACTATGAAATACAGTGATAAAATACCTTTAATAATTATTAACAAGAAAATTCAAACTTCAAAACAATGATTTGAATAAGTCTTGAATTCGCTTTCAACTCAAAATCAGATCTATTTTGCAATGCTACACAAGAATGGCACCAGTGACGTCATTAGCAAAGCCTGCTACGGGACTTGGGTATACTAATCAGGAACAACTCGCCACAATGGTTAAGTGCGCCGAGAAGCATGACAATGACTTTGTAAACAAATCGCCGACGCTAAATAGGTCGCCGTCGATGTGCATCGATGAGCTTCCGATTTAATTGCCAGTTTTGTGTTATTGTTTGTTAGTTTGTTTGGGAAAAATTATTATTGTTCATGATAATATGAAGCATAGTGTTATATACAGCCACAGACAAATTATACAATACTCCTAATGTTGAAAACAAATGAATCGATTTTCGAAATTGAGGGTCGCAACCACTAACCATGCCGCCGTTGATGTGCATCGATGAGCTTCCGATTCTATTGCCACTTTTTACAATCAGTGTTAGTTTTAGAAGATCGCCGGGCATATAATCACAACAAGCAGAACGCACAATATATTTTCACTCCATTGCGTAAAAAAAAACAATGCGGGAAAAGCCCGCAGTTTGATGAGGACCAAAAAGTACTTGCAAGTGCCGGTCGTTAAAAGTGTGGAACGCTTATCAACTTTAACTTGAAATATCTTTCGGTAGGAAAGTTTTCATGCAAAATGTGATGAATTTACATTATATTTTGGTCTCGTCTGGCGATTTCAAGTGCTAACTCTATTTTTGTGGAAAAAGATCATTATTTCCCTTTAACAGACCGTACAAAGGACACTTTTTAAGCAAAATGCAATACAAAAAAAATTAGTAAATCGCAAGGCCTACAAAATGGACATCACAGATTTGTGAAAATCTAGTTTTTGACCCCCAAAATTCAAGAAAACTATTTTGTATCGGAAAAATGACCACAAAGTCAAAATTTTAAAAGATGTTTAACAAACCGGGATATATGCTGGCGAACCACATATGAGCAATACCCAAACCAAATTTCAAATCAACATCTTTATTTTTGACTGACTTATGGCTCCCAAGTATGGTAACTCATGACGTCATATTTTGAAATTCCGTTTTGGTTTTGCTTTTAAAGGGACTGTCCTACCTTCGTGAAAGTTGTCGAATCACACTTAATTGTATGTCTACGTGTCAGGCGAGGTCAGATGAACATGTTCGTGAACTTTTTCCGAAAAAAATGTTTATCTTGGAAGATATTCAACTTTTAGTTTTAAGCGAAAAGTTGGGTTGGTGACGTCATATGATTTGTTTTTATAACAGGGAAATCCTTTGTGCTGCTAAATGTATGGCACAATTTTTTGTCGACATCTATTGCGCAGAAAAAGCGAACCACCCGGGGATCGAGAAATGAAAGACGAAAATATTCCAAGGCTGACCTTAAACAAGTCGACTATCATTACCAGTTGGGTAAAGAGACGACGCTGTCGGTTTAGAGTCCCTATTCAAATACACATGGGCCTTATTTTTACAGATGTCAAAATAAAACTCGAATATATTTGTGATTAGATCATTGTGGTTGTTTTAACTGCTACCATACTTAATTGCAATGCCTAGCCATACAAATGGCTATCTCAACTCAAATATAATGTTAAAGTGGGATAGTCCCTTTAATGACCAGATGCAGACAAATAAATGCAAACACTGTGTTTCTGAGACAAAACGGGTCTAGAAACATGCCTTTTTATCTAGATTTATCAATTTCACATTTTGACCTTGTGACCTGACCTTGATATGAGCTTGACACTAGCTTCAATTAAATGGGGTCAGATTGTAAAATGACTATCACCATCGAATTATACGTGTAAAGTAGCCCATAAAACATGTGGCACATGACTTTTGTAGATCTTTTACGCATAGTGACCTGTTGTGACCTGACCTGACCTTGACCATTTCCAACAATCTCACTTTAGCTCATGCAGAATGTGTATTATACCACTGTGAGCACTTTGGGCGATCATAATAGCAATTAAAGGCTTTGGATGGAAAGTATAGCCCATAAACTGAAATGCCTCGATTTTGACCTTTGACCTGACCTTGACCCTACATATGACCAGAAGTGTGCCAAGATCCAAAACAAATCCTGGATCCAGGATCCCTTCTTCAGGATCTTGCTGGATCCTGGATCCTGCAGGATCATTTTGTCGTGGGATCCTGTAGATCTTGGATCCTCGAAAATTATTTTTCGTGGGATCCTATGAATCTTGGATCCTGGAAGGGAATTTTTCGTGGGATCCTGTGGATCCTGGAAAATCAGTTTGCCGTGGGATCTTGTGGATCATGGATCCTATTTTTGGCCATGACACATGTCTGCATATGACCTCAATTTGAAAATTTAGAATATGCTTTAGATGCGTCTCATTGATAGCTTTCGAATGCCGCCTTGTGCGTCTCGCTGCGATAATTGGTTCCGGAGATAACAAGGGGGACAATATTCACCAGGGCCAATGGCGTTCGGCTGAGACCCCGGTCAATACCGGGTTAATTGTATGTAGGTATTGAGGTTCACGTCAGCCAGCCCCCCCCCCCCCCCCCCAGTCAAATTTCCTTAGACGAGTCCCTGCTCTGACTACACTTCCCGCTAGGCAGGGGTCACTGCCTCCTTCAGCCCCTTCTCTCGATCGAGGTCCCTCCTTCCGCCTCCTCCTCCCAGTCCCTCGGGTCTCCCTCCTCCTCCTCCCAGCCCCTCGGGTCTCCCTCCTCCACCTCCCAGTCCCTCGGGTCTCCCTCCTCCTCCTCCCAGTCCCTCGGGTCTCCCTCCTCCTCCTCCCAGTCCCTCGGGTCTCCCTCCTCCACCTCCCAGTCCCTCGGGTCTCCCTCCTCCTCCCAGTCCCTCGGGTCTCCCTCATCCTCCCAGTCCCTCGAGTCTCCCTCCTCCTCCCAGTCCATCGGGTCTCCCTCCTCCTCCCAGTCCCTCGGGTCTCCCTCCTCTTCCTCCCAGTCCCTCGGGTCTCCCTCCTCCCAGTCCCTCGGGTCTCCCTCCTCCTCCTCCCAGTCCCTCGGGTCTCCCTCCTCCACTCCCAGTCCCTCGGGTCTCCCTCTTCCACTCCCTCGGGTCTCCCTCCTCAACTCCCAATCCCTCGGGTCTCTCTCCTCCTCCCAGTCCCTCGGGTCTCCCTCCTCCTCCTCCCAGTCCCTCGGGTCTCCCTCCCCCTCCCTCGGGTCTCCCTCCTCCTCCTCCCTGTCCCTCGGGTCTCCCTCCTCCTCCTCCCAGTCCCTCGGGTCTCCCGCCTCCTTCCAGTCTCTCGGGTCTCCCTCCTCCTCCCAGTCCCTCGGGTCTCCCTCCTCCTCCCAGTCCCTCGGGTTTCCCTCCTCCTCATCCCAGTCCCTCGGATCTCCCTCCTCCTCCTCCCAGTCCCTCGGGTCTCCCTCCTCCGCCCAGTCCCTCGGGTTTCCCTCCTCCTCATCCCAGTCCCTCGGGTCTCCCTCCTCCACTCCTAGTCCCTCGGGTCTCCCTCCTCCTCCTAATCCCCGGAGAGGACCGTAATGAGCCGCAGTCGGCGCCGGATGTCGCGGCGGCTGCCGGCAGAGTACGTAGCGAAGGCCGCCTGGTGTGCCGCCGGTCATTAGCGGTGGCTGTGACCGACTGGTGCCTCAGGCCGTTACGACGGGACGCCGGACGGGAGCCACAGACAGGGTCGCGCGTCGCCGTCCTCCACACAGCCGGTGGCAGTAGACACCGCCCTGCGCGAAGCCGGCCGGTGAGCGACAAGAACTACTCTGCAACTGAGGACTGGGAGCAGCAGCGAAGCGAACCCCAGTCAGTCAAGGTCGGAGCTTGTTCGCTGGCTGGCTGGGGACATCAAAACCTCGCGAGAACTAATCACGGCGATGAAGTTGGTCCGATTGCCCCATTGTTGATTGATTGAGCCGAAGATGAGGTTGTCACTACAAACGCTGCAAAAGCCGTCGCTGCCTACGCTGCCGGCAAAACCTCCACTGTCACCCCCACCATTAAGGCCGCCGCTGACTTCCCCCTCCGCCTGTGTGTCTAGCCTGTCGCCGTTTGTGAGTCCGCCTGTCGTCCTGTGGCTGTGGGTCCGGGAATCGTCCCCTCTGGCGGCGCCTGGAGTCCCCCTGTGTGCCTGTAGGCCGCCAGCCAGTCGCCCCCTGTGTGCCTGTAGGCCGCCAGCCAGTCGCCGCCTGTGTGTGTGTGTGTGTGTGTGTGTGTGTGTGTGTGTGTGTGTGTGTGTGTGTGTGTGTGTGTGTGTGTGTGTGTGTGTGTGTGTGTGTGTGTGGGTGGGTGGGTGGGTGGGTGGGTGGGTGGGTGGGTGGGTGGGTGGGTGGGTGGGTGGGTGGGTGGGTGGGTGGGTGGGTGGGTGGGTGGGTGGGTGGGTGGGTGGGTGGGTGGGTGGGTGGGTGGGTGGGTGGGTGGGTGGGTGGGTGGGTGGGTGGGTGGGTGGGTGGGTGGGTGGGTGGGTGGGTGGGTGGGTGGGTGGGTGGGTGGGTGGGTGGGTGGGTGGGTGGGTGGGTGGGTGGGTGGGTGGGTGGGTGGGTGGGTGGGTGGGTGGGTGGGTGGGTGGGTGGGTGGGTGGGTGGGTGGGTGGGTGGGTGGGTGGGTGGGTGGGTGGGTGGGTGGGTGGGTGGGTGGGTGGGTGGGTGGGTGGGTGGGTGGGTGGGTGGGTGGGTGGGTGGGTGGGTGGGTGGGTGGGTGGGTGGGTGGGTGGGTGGGTGGGTGGGTGGGTGGGTGGGTGGGTGGGTGGGTGGGTGGGTGGGTGGGTGTGTGTGTGTGTGTGTGTGTGTGTGTGTGTGTGTGTGTGTGTGTGTGTGTGTGTGTGTGTGTGTGTGTGTGTGTGTGTGTGTGTGTGTGTGTGTGTGTGTGTGTGTGTGTGTGTGTGTGTGTGTGTGTGTGTGTGTGTGTGTGTGTGTGTGTGTGTGTGTGTGTGTGTGTGTGTGTGTGTGTGTGTGTGTGTGTGTGTGTGTGTGTGTGTGTGTGTGTGTGTGTGTGTGTGTGTGTGTGTGTGTGTGTGTGTGTGTGTGTGTGTGTGTGTGTGTGTGTGTGTGTGTGTGTGTGTGTGTGTGTGTGTGTGTGTGTGTGTGTGTGTGTGTGTGTGTGTGTGTGTGTGTGTGTGTGTGTGTGTGTGTGTGTGTGTGTGTGTGTGTGTGTGTGTGTGTGTGTGTGTGTGTGTGTGTGTGTGTGTGTGTGTGTGTGTGTGTGTGTGTGTGTGTGTGTGTGTGTGTGTGTGTGTGTGTGTGTGTGTGTGTGTGTGTGTGTGTGTGTGTGTGTGTGTGTGTGTGTGTGTGTGTGTGTGTGTGTGTGTGTGTGTGTGTGTGTGTGTGTGTGTGTGTGTGTGTGTGTGTGTGTGTGTGTGTGTGTGTGTGTGTGTGTGTGTGTGTGTGTGTGTGTGTGTGTGTGTGTGTGTGTGTGTGTGTGTGTGTGTGTGTGTGTGTGTGTGTGTGTGTGTGTGTGTGTGTGTGTGTGTGTGTGTGTGTGTGTGTGTGTGTGTGTGTGTGTGTGTGTGTGTGTGTGTGTGTGTGTGTGTGTGTGTGTGTGTGTGTGTGTGTGTGTGTGTGTGTGTGTGTGTGTGTGTGTGTGTGTGTGTGTGTGTGTGTGTGTGTGTGTGTGTGTGTGTGTGTGTGTGTGTGTGTGTGTGTGTGTGTGTGTGTGTGTGTGTGTGTGTGTGTGTGTGTGTGTGTGTGTGTGTGTGTGTGTGTGTGTGTGTGTGTGTGTGTGTGTGTGTGTGTGTGTGTGTGTGTGTGTGTGTGTGTGTGCCTGTTGGCCGCCAGCCAGTCGCCGCCTGTGTGCCTGTAGGCCGCCAGCCAGTCGCCCCATGTGTGCCTGTAGGCCGCCAGCCAGTCGCCCCCTGTGTGCCTGTAGGCCGCCAGCCAGTCGCCCCCTGTATGCCGCCAGCCAGTCGCCCCCTATGTGCCTGTAGGCCGCCAGCCAGACGCCGCCTGTGTGCCTGTAGGCCGCCAGCCAGTCGCCGCCTGTGTGCCGTCAGCCAGTCGCCGCCTGTGTGCCTGTAGGCTGCCAGCCAGTCACCCCCTGTGTGCCTGCAGGCCGCCAGCCAGTCGCCGCCTGTGTGCAGTCAGCCAGTCGCCGCCTGTGTGCCTGTAGGCCGCCAGCCAGTCGCCCCCTGTGTGCCTGTAGGCCGCCAGCCAGTCACCCCCTGTGTGCCTGTAGGCCGCCAGCCAGTCGCCGCCGCCCGGCTCCCGGCCGACTATGATAAACTGCCCGGCCGGGCCCGGCCGGGCCGCTGTCCGCTGCAGAGAGAGACGGCGACGGCGGCTCATTTTCCCGCGGGCCTGACTATCTATCGCCGCCCACTGATCAGCCGTCATCGGCAGAGGCCCGCCACACCGGCTCCGTCACAGCGCTTAATAACCACGACGATGGAGACGAGCTGCTGCGGCGCCAGCGCTTCAGGAACACCGCTTCGGAACAAAGGCAATGTAGGCGAGCTGTGTCAAACTACAGCACCAGGGCATTTGTAACAGTGCTTCATAGTCACGCCAATGAAGGCGAGTTGCCTCGACTGCACTGTTGCAACACTCGGGTCTGCAATGGGAGGGCTCTGCACAAAATAAAAGCGCGCAGTGTGTTCAACAGTGACTTCCAGGGGCAGTTGCTCGTTCAGTCGTCAAAATCCGTTGCAATTCGAGACTACTGCTGGGGCGTTCCAGGACAGATCGATCAGTCGGAAGGTCGATTTTACACCCTCATGTCTCAGAAAACTCTCAGATTGAGTCTATCGGGTTGTCGTAGGCCCTGAAGTGAAGACGGCTGTGCGAATATTTTGCCTCACCGAGCAACGGTCACAGAGTTATAGCCTCTGGCAATTTCGAGAGGTCACGCTGCAGACCTTTCTTTGATGGATCATAACTTGTAGTGAGACGACCGGAAACCTTAAATGCGAGATATCACTGAACTCGCAATGATGCAGGGAAACTTTAGGCTATCTCAAAATTTTATTTTTGATTTTTTGATTGTGTGACCTTGTGACCTTTTCTTACGAGACCTATCTTGACATTTTCCCAGTTGAAACCTGTATTTTTGACTGAAAGCCAAATTGAGTTTTATCAATTACCTTTCGAAAGAGACAAAAAGTGGATATAGCCTATTAAATGCCCCCTTTCAGCCTCGCAAAAAAACGTATAGGTGGGGCTGAGAACGTTACCCATGCATATCTCCGGACTGGGTAAAGATATCGAGGTGCGGTCAACGCCAGTGGATTGGATAGGTGATTCTGAGCAAGAAATATTCGTATGAGTTTGTTACCCGAGGTCAAAGTCAAGGCCAAGGTCATAATTTAGGTCAAACTCGTAAATAATTCCCGTTTTCTATACGTACGGGATTTGTGTGAGTATTGCCGGGGTATTGGACCGAGTTTGGACAAGGACGAATCCAGAAGGCCATTTTGGGATGCGCCAAAACTATCTGGGGGGTGCAAAAAGTTCGAAAATTTCCAAACTTGATCGGAAGTCACTTTGTCACCCTTTGGTCGATCGATCTGGTTGCTCAGTACTAGATTATTTTATCATGAAACACATTTTCAAGTGCATCTCATTGTATTTTGAGCCTCAGTATGCGACAATTTCATATGCTCACTTCTTCCCCCTGGCATTTTGGATGAATGGAGCCATACACACATGTGAACAGAACCGTACGAAACTGGCTCGCAGCCATACTACCTTACGTCCACGTGTCTGAATCATAAAACACCTCGAAGTACACGAGTGGCTGCATACCATCACACCGATAGAGAACAGGGTTACTTTTTGCACTGTTCATGTTCCATCCAAGATGCGTTTATCACCTAATGTGGACTGTTTTGCCGGGTCCACGTGCCAAACTGTCGGGTGCATTTCATCCACTGGAATAAAACGGTGAAACTGCTGGGTGCCGTTAATTGTTTTGGCAGCGGAGAAACGCGCAGCTAGCCCCGCTGCAGTTTTCTTGACCTTTCCATTCTCCACCAAGCAAAACTGGATGGTAGTTTCGAATTTCTCTGTCAGAAACGTAAAAATGGCCTGTGCCGACATAATTTGGTCAATATACGGACGCCTGAGACTCTCTGTCGCCGCCGCTCTTGTCAGCGTGCCACCAATGCCATCACATGCACTCTTGCCGCGGGATGTGGCGAAGAAGTGCCATTCGCATGTGATTCCAAAGTCCGCAGAGTGATGTGCCATGTGAATTAAATTATACTTGTTTTTGTATTGAGCTGCGCAGCCGTCAGAAAAACAGTGAATTTTGCTCAGTCCCGGTATCAGTTTCTGTACTTCGGGAATGAGGCGTCTAAAAAATGAGTGCACTATGCTGGCTGGCGGCTAAGACTTTCCAGGAAATCCTCACGCGACCCAACCATGTCTACTAGCGTGCAGCGATCGGTACTAACCCAGTGTTTAAAGTGTATTTCGGTCTCAAAATCGCCCTCGTCATCCAAATCGTCTGTGCATGCCTGCATATTTTCCTCTAGGACTACGTTCAGAAACTGGAAAACTCAGTCTTCCCTGGGACAGTCGGTTATGTTTCGGTTCTGGTTCTGTTCACATGTGTGCATGGTTCCATTCATGCAAAATGTCAGGGAGAAGTGAGCATATGATGTTGTCGCACACTGACGCTCAAAATACAATGAGATGAGCTTGCAAATGTGTTCATGATTAAAGAATCCAGTACTGAGCAACCAGATCGATCGACCAAAGGGTGACAAAGTGACTTCCGATCAAGTTTGGAAATTTTCGAACTTTTGCATCATCCAGTTAGTTTTGGCACATCCCAAAATAGCCTTCTGGATTCGTCCTTGGCTAAACTCGGTGCAATACCCCGGAAATACTCATACAAATCCCGTACGTATAGAAAACGGAAACTATTTACAAGTTTGACCTAAATTATGACCTTTTACTTGACCTTGACCTCGGGTAACAAAGTCATACGAATATTTTTTTTGCTCAGAATCACCTATCCAATCCACTGGCGTTGACTGCACCTTGATATTTTTACCCAGTCCGGATATATGCATGGATAACGTTCGCAGCGCCACCTATACGTTTTTTGCGAGGCTGAAAGGGGCATTTAATAGGCTAAATCCACCTTTGTTTCGATCGAAAGGTAATTGATAAAACTCAATTTAGCTTTCAGTCAAAAATACAAGTTTCAACTGGAAAAATGTCAAGATAGGTTACGTAAGAAAAGGTCACAAGGTCACAAAATCAAACAAATCACAAATCGATTTTTTTTAGATAGCCAAAAGTTTCCCTGCAACATTGCGAGTTGCGATATATTATATCGCTTTTAAGGTTTCCGGTTGTCTCACTGCAAGTTATGGTCCATCAAAGAAAGGTCTGCAGCGCGACCTCTCGAAATTGCCGGAGGCTATAACTCGGTGACCGTTGCTCGGCAGGCAAAATATTTGCACAGTCGTCTTCAGGGCTCAAGACTACACTATAGACCCAATCTTAGATGTTGTTTTTTTTAGTATGAGGGTGTAAGGCACTGGTCGATCTGTCCTGGACCGCCCCTGCTGTCATAGTTGGTGTGGCGATGGACCAAAAAGGACGCGGAAACGGCGGACCAATAAAGGACGCGGCAACGGCGGACCAATAAAGGACGCGGCAACGGCGGACCAATAAAGGACGGCAACGGCGGACCAATAAAGGACGCGGCAACGGCGGACCAATAAAGGACGCGGCAACGGCGGACCAATAAAAGGCGCGGCAACGGCGGACCAATAAAGGACGCGGCACCGGTGGACCAATAAAGGACACGGCAACGGCGGACCAATAAAGGACGCGGCAACGGCGGACCAATAAAGGACGCGGCAACGGCGGACCAATAAAGGACGCGGCAACGGCGGACCAATAAAGGACACGGCAACGGCGGACCAATAAAGGACACGGCAACGGCGGACCAATAAAGGACGCGGCAACGGCGGACCAATAAAGGACGCGGCAACGGCGGACCAATAAAGGACGCGGCAACGGCGGACCAATAAAGGACGCGGCAACGGCGGACCAATAAAGGACGCGGCAACGGCGGGCCAATAAAGGACGCGGCAACGGCGCAGCACGGTCACGACAAGGGCAATCTAACACAGTACGGTAACGGTAACGGTAACGGATACACGGTAATCGACTCATAGCGGCAAGCGGCTGTGGTGTGTAGGATCCTGCCGTAGACGTCTCTTTCGGTGTCCAGAGGGAGACACATATAAATTGCTCGGACGACGGACACCGAACAGCGAAACTGCACGCCGGGCGGGAGGAGACACAGACGGCGGAAGGGACGGATACAGACCGCGGACGTTGGGTGCGCGGGAACGACAGTAGGCGTCAGCGACGGCCAGTTGCTCAGGCGCGGGCTCGACGAGAGAGCCGCGGACCCCCACCCACCCCACCTTTGGTGTTGTTGTTGTTGATGTTGCAGTCAACATAACCTATAATCGCAATTATCCTCACATCCATCCATATAATGTCGTCCCCACCCCGTCGGTTTGATTTAGGGCAATTCGGGTCTGCGAACAAGCCGACGAGTGGGATTTCGGCCCATGCCAGCCAACATGGGGAAAGGAAGTTAGGATAGTCGTGGTGCGAGCGTCGAAGGCAAAAGGTGGCCTAACGGGTATAGTAACAAACACGGCAACAGACGCAGTAACCGACACGGTAACCGACACGGTAACCGACACGGTAACCGACACGGTAACCGACACGGTAACCGACACGATAGCGTACAGAATAAAGGGCATAGTAACAGACAGGGCACCAGACGCGGACACGGACAGCTTGGCAGCAGACACGGTAACCGACACGATAGCGTACAGAATAAAGGACATAGTAGCAGACAGGGCACACCGGACGCGGACACGGACAGCTTGGCAGCAGCACACCGACCGCGGGGTAATTGCCTTCAGAGCCGGGGTAATTGCCATGCTCGTGCATCGATTGGCGCCGGGCGGCCACTATGGACTATGGAAGCCAGCGACCACCGCTGCTAAAACGCTGAGTCAACACTGCACGCTGCGTGGGTGGGGAGGATGGAGGCGACGGCCAGACCGCCGCTGGTCCGCCTCGTTGGACCAACGCAGGACCATCAGACCGCCGCCGGACCATCACAGGAGCGCCGCTGAACCGTTATGGGACCGCCGCCAGACCGCCGCCAAACCACCGGCGCCGTCCGGGCGCTCGTCGGACAGCGCGGTAGTTAGGTGATGAATGTGGTGATCGAACAGCTTCTGTCGGCCATACAGCCATATTCCTGAGACGGTGAAGAGAAGATAACACAGCCGCAGCGCTGCCGAGAAAAAGGTGGCAAAAAAATGTTCGGCGTTCTGAATGCCGGGATGGATGAGATGATCGACGGACAAATGGCTAATGTTCGCTGGTCGTGTCGGTACATCATGTCCATATATGGCGACGCTTTAAAGCAAGAGCACCGCGAATACCGCCAATACGATATGACGTATAATATTGTTAGTCTTAAGCTCACGCTACACTATGCGTGATATTTCTGCAAATCAAGCGGGTGTTCTGAGTGTTTGCGGCATTTGCGTGAAATGCGCCGACAGAGCAAGTTCAGCTGATAGTAAATGCACTGGGTGAGCTAAACTGGCACATCACGCAGATCCCGCATGAAACGTCAAGGAAAAGTCGCAGACACGTCACGCAGATCCTGCAATAAAGTTCAGAATTCTGAACTTCTTTGCGTGTTTTCAGTGATTACGTGATGGTTTCAATCATTTTCTTTTCTTTCGTGGTTTCTATCATTTCGCTTGATTTCGCGAATTGTAGTGTATAATAGACCTAAACTTGAATAATTTGTGCTGAGTATCGTGGCGGAAGATGAATGAAGAAGCGTTGGAGCAAATTGTGTGCGTTGAGACTTGTGTTGAGGCTGGTAGATATTTATGCAGTGGTTTATAATTTTGTTTAAATCCAGTGGTTTATCCATTTTCCTCACGTGATTTGCATGATCGGCAGATCCCGGACGTCACGCAAGTCCCACAAACACGGAGAAGACATGCGGAAGTTGCGGGACAATCACGCATAGTGTAGCCTGGGCTTTAAAGGTTGCGAATAGGCAAACATGCAAAGCACCGAGGCAGAAACACCGTCGCCGCACCACCTTCGTAACATAATTCGTTCACCCCCATAGATATAAACTAACGGGGTTTTCAACGGCAAACCATCGCTCAACATCTCATTAAGCATTTGCTTTGCACCGCAGTGGGCCAGCGGCGGCTCAAAATCGCTTTTTAATCGAAAAACCGATTTACCAATTCCGGAATTCACAAGTCATAGATCGGTGTAGAAGTTAGTGGCGCATTCAGTGGTGGCATTTATTGCTATATCCGATCTGACCTAGGGGTGAATTTCGACGCCGAAGTCACCACATGCGTTATGCTGAATCAGCCAACGTACCGCCCAAACTGGGATGTCATGGTGTCCCATTTGGCGAACTACCGACTCGAGACTAGTACGATGTTCGGTCAGTCTCTGAAACCCCATCAACCGCTAGATGGCAGTTTTCTTGATATTGACTAAACTTTGCTAATATTAGCCAAAGACTTGCTTTTGAAATTAGTTACATTTTGAATTTACACTTTTCCTGGTAATAAATCAATCCTTTGAATTATTGCATTACATTTGTATTACCAATATCTGCACTAATATGGGTTTTTAAATGTTAATCAATGTTGTATTTAGGCTTTAACCCGCGCACTGCAGGGGGGTTGATTTCCGCCCCCCCCCCCCCCTCAGGGTTTTCGCAGATAGCGAAAAAACGGCGGATCGCAGCGCCTCAGGGTTTTGGCACACCTGTTAGGACATCAATTGCGCACACTTTGAAGAAGAAGAAAACACCTCGGGTCATCTCAGGTCAGGTCACCAGACCAGGTCAAGTGACCCCACCTCCAAAAATGTTTGCAGTTGTGCCAAAGCCAGAGTTTCGCCCCGATCAGTTTGAAACTTACAGGATGTCATGAGGGCATAAGTACTTACAATTCGTATATCTCGGAATTTTGATATCGGTGACCTAAGTTCAAGTCAATTTCGTAACCTCCCCATAATGTTTGTTTAAGTTGGTCAAATGTTTAAGTTGACTTAACAAGATCACCATGTATATCATTCAAAGCGCCTTGACGAGATAAACACAATGGCGTTAACAGTTTTCCGTTATCTTTATTAAGTATAAAGTTAATAGCGAAAAACGATTTGGCTAAAAAACAGCACTTTTCCTTTTTTGACCTCTGGAGCCTCAAATATTGAACTTAGATCAAGTTTGAGGACACCTTGTCGATTGACAATTTAACTGGCTGGCGATTGCTTGTTCCCGTGTTTCTTACTAGCATAGTTTTCGAGATATATGGGAATTTCTGGAGCGAAGTCCTAAAACAGGAAAAACTGGACAATTTGACATTTGATAACCTCTGGTGACCTCAATTTTGACCTGACCTAAACAATGCTGAAATACTTTTGATAGAGCTTGTATCAAGCTATCAAATGCTGTTTTCCTCTTGTCACTAGGTAGCGTAGTTTTCGAGATCTCACGGGGGGGCGGAAATCACCCCCCCCCCCCCCCCCTGCAGTTCATGCTCGGTGCAAACCCCTTGCAGTGCGCGGGTTAACCCTCGCCCTAGCGGGGGGGCTGACAGCCCCCCCCCCCCCCCTGAGGTTTTTCTTGAATACATTTTTACACATGCGGTGCATCTTGCTGAAATTTTTGGTAGCTGAGTTTACAACAATTATACGTATGCTGTAAACATTTAATTGAAATTGGTTAAGTAGTTTGGGAGTTAATTATGTTTTGATGACGTTATGTTGGTAAAAAAAGAGAAATATTGGGAAAATCGTAGAAAACAGAGTTTTAAAGCAAATTGCAAACGCATTTCACTAGAGATACAACATGCCATTCTCTTTAAAATGGCAATCTAAAATTTTCGAAATTTTGGGTTTTTGACCCCTAAAATAAAAATAAACGATTTTTTGAAAAAAAATCCCCACAAAATCAAAATTGTCAAAGATATTAGAAAAACCGGAATATATGTGAGAGAACTGAGTATGGACAATATCCATACCCAAATTCAAAGCAATATCTTCATTTTTGACTGAGGGATGGCTCCTTAAGTGTAAGAAACTGATCACGTCATTTTTTTAATGACTTTTTTGACTTTTTTTTGACAAGATACGAACAAATAATTACCTTTTGTGTATTTCTGAGCCAACACTTGTCTAGGAACATACTTTTTTATTTACATTTATCAATTTCTCATTTTGAGGTTTTCTGAAGAGCAAAATCGCTGTTCTGGACGTGATAAATCCGAGGTCATTCACTTGACCTGGAAGGTCATCCGTTGACCTGAAACCTAAAAATCGCATACTGTTAGATTCCTCTAATGACAGGCAACATGCTGGTTCTTACCGCATTGCTCTAAGTTGCTTGGTTTGAAAGTTAACAGGGGGGGGGGCCTGTCAGGCCCCCCCCCCCCCCCGTAGGGCGAAGGTGAAAAAAGCTCCCGTAGGGCGAGGGGTTAAGTAGCCCAAAACGCCAAAATTTAGTCCCAGAGCAGAAAATAAAGCCATGTTAAGAAAGAACATAGTGTTTCTAATACTCTCGATCTTCGACATACCTACTTGAGGTGGGGGCGGATCCAAGATTTGCTTAGGCCGCTGGCCCGAGGCCGGCATATTTCCTCGGTGACAGGGGTGGCGCATAGGCGGCGGAACGGGGGGGGGGGAGGCACCGGGGCACCGTGCCCTCCCCCCTGCATTTGCAAGGGGGGGGCATGGCTAAGATAATTATGATAGATATTGACGTAAAACTTACAGTACTTTATGCTACATCAATTCTAAGTCTTCAAAAAATCAATGAAATGGATGTAGTACTGTGGGAGATAATGACGTTTTAATGACGTCTTGTCATGCAATTTTTTGGGTGCAAAAACGATACATGTTTGAAAAACCGTAGAAAATCGAGGTTCGATGAAAATGGCAAATACAAAAAGTCAGAAGAAAGGATATTACTTTTGCGTTCAAATGGCTATCTCGGATTTGTGATTTTTTTACCCTAAAAAATTCAAAAAACTTTTTTCGGGAAAATGTCCCCAAAATATTGAAGATATAAAAAACGGAATATACTTAGAAAAACAAATATGGAAGATATCCAAACCAAATTTCAAAACAAACATCTTTTTTGACTGACTTATCCCGCGTCGTGCCTAGGGGGGGGCGTTTAGACGCCGCCCCCCCCCCCCCCCCCCCCCGCCTGAAAGTTTCTCAAGGATAGCGGAAAAAGGCGGCGCTGCGCGCCGCCATTTTTTGCACAGGTGTTCGGGCATCAATTACCCACATTGTGTGAAATTATTGACCTCCAGTCATCTCAGGTCAGGTCACTAGGCCAGGTCACGTGACCCCATCTAAAAAAAAAATGCGGTCGTACCACAGCCACAGTTTTTGACCGATCAGTTTCAAACTTACAGAATTGCATACGGTAATAGGTACCTACAATTCATTTATCTCGGACTTTTTTATATCGGTGACCTAAGGTCGGGTCAATTTGGTGACCTTCCCATTATAAGTAAATGTGGAAATATTCAAATGTTTCTTACTCCCGAGGATATGCATGATATTAGGCCAATTCCGTCTGGATTATGCTATCATATGCCATTATTGATGATCCAGGTGCAATTGTTGTTCAGTGACCCCTACAGGGTCAGCTGAGGTCATCCGAGGCCACCAACACTGTTTTGGTCAATAACTCTAGACCGAATGCAGATAGAGAAGTGAAACCGGCGCCAATGTGTTTGTCTCGTCGAGACACGTCTCCCAATATGCAGCATGACCTACTTGGGTCCAGACATGTGCATGGATCCGAGGGAAGGATCTATGGTCCCAGTGGATCCCACGGCAAAAATACAATGTTTGATCTATGGTCCCGAGGATCACACGGCAAAAATATAAGGTTGGATCTATGGTCCCAGTGGATCCCACGGCAAAAATACAATGTTTGATCTATGGTCCCGAGGATCACACGGCAAAAATATAAGGTTGGATCTATGGTCCCAGTGGATCCCACGGCAAAAATACAATGTTAGATCTATGATCTGTGGATCCCACGACAAAAATACAAGGTTGGTTACATGATCCCAGTGGATCCCACGACATAATTCAAGTATGCTTTTATAGATACCATCGGATCCCATGGTAAAACCACAATGCATGCATGACTCATGAGCCAACATTGATTACAATAGTTTTATTCGCAATCAATGACAACATTCAGAGCAAGTTCCTAAACAAACAGACGTTTCGACATACAGGGTGTCTTCGTCAGTGTAAATTATCAATATTTAAATTATAAAGACATTAGACATTAGACACAAAGACATTAATACAAAGTCAAGCAAACAATTTGATTGTTGTGATTGTGTTTGCTTGACTTTGTATTAATGTCTTTGTGTCTAATGTCTAATGTCTTTATAATTTAAATATTGATAATTTACACTGACGAAGACACCCTGTATGTCGAAACGTCTGTTTGTTTAGGAACTTGCTCTAAATGTTGTCATTGATTGCGAATAAAACTATCATGTCTGATACATTACAATTGATTACAATCTTGGATCACATTTGAGTGATCTGACATCAGTCTCTCAAAAGTTAACCTACTTAATTCATAATAGTATTAAAAGTCTGGAAAAGACAGGAGGATGTTAGGATGTGTCCGGTTACGATAAGTTTACCCTATAACAATAACATTGACATCAACATGTTGCTTCAGAACCACACAATAACGTTCTTGAAGTTGGTTCTGAACTTATGCACAATATGAAGACAAAGTATAGTTGACCTGTACTATTTGCTAAATAATTGCCCGCATTGCATTGCCGCCTACATTTTTATTTTACCAAAATCAACCTATCCCATTTCATGCTGATGCAAGCAGACTTGTCAATGATTCAATGTGAATCGACTACTATTGATTGAATCATTCTTATTTCAAATGAATGACTCATGAATCGATTCACCTCATGCGCAAACCTGTTGTGAGTCACCGATTGAATCATTCATACAGAGAAAATAGGCTGATTGAATCATTTATCGCTCAAAGAATCATTCTTTTTTGGTCGAACAGCATAAACTGTCCACAAAATATGACAGCGGCCCAGCATTCATATGTGCCCTGTGGACAAATCAGGCACTTAATGGCCAATTATATGAGCTCAGTGTCCTGAGATGTAGCCTGTAATTCATCTATGCGTAAAGAAAGCGAGGCTTTGTGTCCAACTCCAGTGGGCACAAAGCCACTGTTCAATCAACCCTAACTAGGTGAATACCTTGGAACTGGTAGGGTTAGGGGTAGGTACCTAAATACTTAGAGAAGGTAACTAACTGATAACTCATACTTTGGTTCATAAACCACACAGTACACGCACACCTTTTTCACACGAAAAATTATCAAAAAGTACCCACCTTTTCCTAATTTCTAGGCTATACCATATCAAAAACGAAATCATAAACAAACATTTGCATGACCTCCGCATGTCCCAAATATCAATGTCGCATCGGCGCCGCTTTATTCCACATCATGCTTTATATAAAAAAAATACCTAATGCAAAATCAAAATAAATGTTCTATTCGCTTAAAAAAGTGAAACGTAAAGTCATTAATGCTTTTGGAACTTGGAATTTGCAATTATAATAAATATTATAAATATCATTTTATAATCAAAATAAACAACACGCGTGTCCAATTGCCTCACATTCACATTCACATTCGGAAATACATTCGCGAACTATTTGGATTGGCTTCAAAATTGATACACAGATAGATCACGACCTAGTGATCATTCTGGTAAAATCTTAGAGTCGCACATTTAAAATCAAAGGAGTTAGAGCAGGTCATATGTTTAAGGTCAAACAGCAGACTATTCTGATGTGCATGAAAATTGGCACACAGGTAGAGCATGACCTCCCTATCACGCTCATAAAATCTTAAGAGTCGCACATTCAAAATCAAAGGAGTTAGACAAAGGAGTCGACACTTCCCTTTAATGTTGAGTGATTGAATCAAGATTGAATCATTCATTATGGTAATGTTGAGTGATTGAATCATGATTGAATCATTCATTATGGTAATGTTGAGTGATTGAATCATGATTGAACCATTCATTATGGTAATGTTGAGTGATTGAATCATGATTGAATCATTCATTATGGTCCGTGAATCACTGTGAATCGATTCATGACAAATATGAATCATTGACAAGTCTGGATGCAAGCCTTTTCCACTCACTGTTTCACATCAACATCGTAATAATAGGGCCTAATTGCTGGTTATGATTCTTAAACTAAAATCACTGACACCTTTAGAAGATGTGTTCCGGTATCTTCCGTTCAAAAATTAACATATGCACCGAGATATTCCGATTCCCACTCACATGCAAAAAAATCAACTTCTGCCTTCCGGCTCACCAAAAGTATTATTTTTACCGTAGCCATAAATATAAGGTAGAACCAAGATCAACCGTCCCTGCTGCGCAAAATATGCCATGACGTCACCGAGGGCATACTTATATCCGGCACAAGGCTATCCGGCATAGCAAGCTAAATATATGAAAAGTAGTGTTTCATATATTTAGCTTGCTATGCCGGATAGCCTTGTGCCGGATATAAGTATGCCCTCGGTGACGTCATGGCAGATTTAGCGCAGCAGGGACGGTTGATATTGGTTCTACCTTATATTTATGGCTACGGTAAAAATAATACTTTTGGTGAGCCGGAAGGCAGAAGTTGAATTTGTTAAATGTGAGTGGGAATCGGAATATCTCGGTGCATATGTTAATTTTTGAACGGAAGATACCGGAACATATTTCTTCTAAAGGTGTCAGTGATTTTGGTTTAAGAATCATAACCAGCAATTAGGCCCTATTATTAAGATGTTGATGTGAAACAGTGAGTGGAAAAGGCTTGCATCAGCATGAAATGGGATAGGTTGGTTTTGGTAAAATAAAAATGTAGGCGGCAATGCAATGCGGGCAATTATTTAGAAAATAGTACAGGTCAACTATACTTTTTGTTCATATTGTGCTAAGTACATACATGTACATACAGTACATACATAAGTACATAAGTAAATACATGTAAAGTACATCATCAATAATGTATGTTACACAGTATCAAGTCTCATATTAATGACAAGGAACTCACAGGGATCCAAAAAGTAATGGCCTGGTGACGTCACCGGTGGCATTTATTGAACAGCTTATAGGTATTAGGAAGACTGCCGGCTCACAAGGCCATACCACTGAACAGCCCACTGAACTCTATAATAGAACGGCCACACCAAGGCGATATATACCGGCCACACGAAGTCAAATCACACAGTTGCGCCAAATAAAGGTTGACAATTTGCTACCATATTAAGAACTTCTATTTGACATTTAATTTTCCTTTGAAACCACGAAATATTTTTTTCCCGAGAAAATTAGTATATCCTTTTTCTTCTTAAAAAACATGTAAAACAATGATCTGTAGGCTATAAACTGACTACTGACTGACGAGTGACCACTGTGTCTATCTTATTGCGTCATTGTATTACAGCAGAAACGCTCAACATAGTACTTGCGGCTGCCACCCATTCGGTTTATTTTATGTGCAACCTCGGAAATCAGTCACAAATTATTTCGAAAAGCTTCATCGCCGGACGCAAAGTAGCATTACTCACGTCATAGGTTCAAAGTACCCACAAAGAATCACTAGTTGATGGCGTAATGGCGTTCGATAATGCATTACACTTGCGTTCTCTTTAGCCGGTGCCTTTACATTAATTTATTCGTGTTCACTTTTGGGTATGGTGGCCTAGTTCATGGTTGGCATTGATAATAATTTGACGATGTGTCGTATGGCATAACAGAGCACAACATCTGTATTCACTGATACATTTTCTCCCGCACTCTAATTGGCCAAAAGCCATTACATCATAGGTCACAAGTGCTTGGGACCAGATGTACATATGATGAATGACATTTGAAAGTATTCAACATTGAAATTGTAACCAGTTATACATTTATACTTATTATACGGCCTTGATTGGACCCTTCCGATATTGGGTTTGGATTTAAGTCTTCCGTGTTCACTGGTTTCAGACTTTTATAATATTGTATTGGAGGAGGTACGTTTTGGTTGCTGAAGTATTTGATGCTGGTTGTTAGCAAGAGTTCGAAAAAGGGCAACAAAAATTGTTAATTGTCTTGGTAGTTTACCTTATGAAGATAGATTAAAGAAATTGGGTATGTTTTCACTTAGATATAGAAGACTAAGAGGAGATATAATTGAAGTCTTCAAATATGTAAATGGTCAGCATTCTGGATATCTAAATGGAATGTTTGAGTTTAATAGGGAAAATCGAGGTAGAGGTCATCAGCATAAACTCATGAAACAATATAGGACAGGCTATGGCGGTCCTTTTTCAGTAGAAGAGTTGTAAGCCATAGGAACAAGCTACCAGGGGATGTTGCCAGGGGCTCCGCCACAGGGAGGGACGGGGGGACAAGTCCCCCAAAACATTTTCAGATTTTAACATTACGCCTATGGGCATTGCATGGAAAGAATTGACTTCAGAATGCCTCCCCCCCGCCGCCCCCCTCCTCCTCCTCCTCCTCCTCCTCCTCCTCCTCCTCCTCCTCCTCCTCCTCCTCCTCCTCCTCCTCCTCCTCCTCCTCCTCCTCCTCCTCCTCCTCCTCCTCCTCCTCCTCCTCCTCCTCCTCCTCCTCCTCCTCCTCCTCCTCCTCCTCCTCCTCCTCCTCCTCCTCCTCCTCCTCCTCCTCCTCCTCCTCCTCCTCCTCCTCCTCCTCCTCCTCCTCCTCCTCCTCCTCCTCCTCCTCCTCCTCCTCCTCCTCCTCCTCCTCCTCCTCCTCCTCCTCCTCCTCCTCCTCCTCCTCCTCCTCCTCCTCCTCCTCCTCCTCCTCCTCCTCCTCCTCCTCCTCCTCCTCCTCCTCCTCCTCCTCCTCCTCCTCCTCCTCCTCCTCCTCCTCCTCCTCCTCCTCCTCCTCCTCCTCCTCCTCCTCCTCCTCCTCCTCCTCCTCCTCCTCCTCCTCCTCCTCCTCCTCCTCCTCCTCCTCCTCCTCCTCCTCCTCCTCCTCCTCCTCCTCCTCCTCCTCCTCCTCCTCCTCCTCCTCCTCCTCCTCCTCCTCCTCCTCCTCCTCCTCCTCCTCCTCCTCCTCCTCCTCCTCCTCCTCCTCCTCCTCTTCCCACACTTTCGGAAGCTGGCGGTGCCCTTGGATGTTGCTGATGCAGTGACACTTGCTTCCTTCAAAATTAGATTAGATAAATACTTTTCAGAGAAGGGATTAGTTCATAAATACTAGTGGGATTAGCCTTCTTTTATGCAGGTGAGTAAGGTGATTTGAAGGGGCGAGACTGGTGGAGGGGGGGGGGGTGCAACCTCGGATGGGCCCAAGAGTCTCTTTGTTGCACTTTTCTTGTATGTCTTATGTCATGCTGCGACCATGAATTGTGTATTGGTAATTGGTATTGGTATGATTTTTAAGCCGTATATTATGTTTACATATTACATTTTGAAGCTGCTTCAGCTTTAAACTTTCCTTTGATATTGATTTGAATGTTTTGTGTGTACAGCTGCCATTTATTAATATATTCTGGATCTGATGGAGCCCACGGGGTCTTTTGTTGGTCTGGATATATGATCCCAGTGGATCCCACGGCAAAAATACAATGTTAGATATATGGTCTCGTAGATCCCACAGCAAAAATACAAGGTTTGATCCATGATCTTTTGGATCCCAGGGCAAAAATATAAGGTTGGATCTATGGTCTCTGTGGATCCCACGGCAAAACTGAGAGCGTGGATCTTTGATCTCTGTGGATTCCGGATCCAGATCACTGGGTACAGATCCCGGGATCCATTTTTGGGATCCATGCACATGTCTAGTTAGTACAATTAACTGATTAAAAAGCGATTTTGAGCCGCCGCTTGACCACTGCGCCGCCATCCCAACTTCCGCCTATATCCCGGCAAAGCACTGTGCTTAACTTCTACACTTCAAATTACTCGAATTTCCAGTTGGATCTGGTAAATATGGTGTGGGAGGCATCTTATGTGTTCCAGCGATTTCGGCCCGTCATATTCACTGCCGGCGGTCGGATGTGCAGAAGAGTAATGCGGCGTCGAACTGGACTCATCACCGCCGATAATTTCCCAGTGGTGCCGTCAAAGTCGAACAGAGAGCGGAGCCATCCGCGCGGGATGCCAACTAAACAGGAGCAATCGTACGGTCAACTATCAAATACAATGGAGAATCGACCCCGGTAAATGCACGGGGGAAATCACGTCCAATTATGAACTATAACGACGTCACCCACATAACGAAACACGCAGATCGGCATACATTTTCATTCGTATCCGTGCGTCGAGAGGAATCGGATCGGCTAGTTTTCTCGAAAGAAATCCCATCGCCATCCCATACAGTTGCGCCCTATTCGATCTAGCGAGGAAGTAGAACCCTCCCTTCGCTTATTACTCACCTCGCACCCGCGTTCAGCGTCTCCGAGAAGAGGTAGAACTCTCCATCGGCCTGTCTCTTACGTTGCAGCCTAGTCCGAGTTTCGCCGAGTAAAGGTCAAACTCTCTATTGGCCTGTCTCTCACCTTGTACCCGGGTCCGAGCCGGTGCATGCCGCAGACCTGGTGTGCGTTCAGCGCCTCCGAGAAGAGGTGGAACCCTCTCTCTGTATGTTTCTTACCTTGTACCCGGGTCCGAGCCGGTGCATGCCGCAGACTTGGTGTGCGTTCAGCGCCTCCGAGAAGAGGTGGAACCCTCTCTCCGTATGTTTCTTACCTTGTACCCGGGTCCGAGCCGGTGCATGCCGCAGACCTGGTGTGCGTTCAGTGCCTCCGAGAAGAAGTGGAACCCTCTCTCTGTATGTCTCTCACCTTGTACCTGGGTCCGAGCCGGTGCATGCCGCAGACCTGGTGTGCGTTCAGCATGCCGCAGACCTGGTGTGCGTTCAGTGCCTCCGAGAAGAAGTGGAACCCTCTCTCTGTATGTCTCTCACCTTGTACCTGGGTCCGAGCCGGTGCATGCCGCAGACCTGGTGTGCGTTCAGTGCCTCCGAGAAGAGGTGGAACCCTCTCTCTGTATGTCTCTCACCTTGTACCCGGGTCTGAGCCGGTGCATGCCGCAGACCTGGTGTGCGTTCAGTGCCTCCGAGAAGAGGTGGAACCCTCTCTCTGTATGTCTCTCACCTTGTACCCGGGTCCGAGCCGGTGCATGCCGCAGACCTGGTGTGCGTTCAGCGCCTCCGAGAAGAGGTAGACGGCGGACATCTGACCGCAGAAGACACGCTCCTCGTCCGGTTCGTTTGTGGCGCCGATGTGACACTTGTCGAACGTCTGAAGACACCGGGCAGCGGTGTCAGGCTATATTGGTCAGTGGGTGGCAATGTGAAACTTATCGCACGTTCAACAAACGTCAATAATTGACTCGAGAACACTTGTAAGCATTCAGAAACAACACATGTATTTAGAGCGAACTTCAAAACTCTAAATAACCATGAGTCGATTAAGAACAGCATAGTTGGAATTGAAATATATTGCTTTAACCGGCTGGCCAACACACCGTAAGGCTGCAACCAAGTTATCCAACACGCTGTCAAATGCTTCAGCAACACTGCATAATTTAGAGCCTGTTTTGATAATCCACACGAGCGAGCGCAACGGGTAATGTTCAACTAAGCCTGCTTGACACGTTTACATAAACTGATGGCGGCGAAAACGCCCCAGACACCCGTTATTGCAAAGGCGTGTAACCGTGACACACCCCAGTCCTAAAACGAAATAATCACTGAAGCAAAGAGCACACATAAGACCCGTAACTTTGTGACCGGGGTGAAAAAGAGGGCCTGTTCCATGTCCTCCGAACATCCGCGGATTTTGGGAATACACGTTATGCATGCCAGTTGTAGTCTTTACATAAACCCGATGTGACATGTTTGCCAACTTCACACTGAGCAACAACCCTCTTGCCTGAATAAAACTGTATACCTCATAACATCCCGCAGCCTAAAGAAAGGCCAGTCGAGGAAAACCGCACGCATTAGTCGTCGCCGTTTCCGACTCTGGCTGCTGCCCGTCGACCTCGGCCAATTGTAGCAGCGTCTCTCGGATTTCTGCAACGCCCGGCCTCCGAGCCGGCTACAAAACGGCAAGAAACCACCGCTCTAAATAGCTACTCCATTTGAAATTCGACTCTCAACAGTCGGTAAAGTTTTCCCATTATCTGGTAACGACAGCCGGGCTCGTACCGTTCGGGAAATACCGAGCGCTCTGCCCGGCAGGATGGCGTCGTATAAACCGACCAAGGACCAGACGAAACAGCAAATGCATCGATTGGGTCCCATGGAAATTATCAGAAGACGGAAGACAGGGCACGACCCTCAAAAGATAGGCGATACCTGCAAGAGGGAAGTGTTGAAGTGCTGATAAGAAAAGAACGCCATGAAATATTTTACTATCCAAATTAAATAATGGCGATGCATTTAAAGATGAGTACAATATAACATATGTATGGAATAGTTTCTTTTAAATCATAGCAATACATGGACGACACATATTGCCAACTGTGTCTGTTCATCTGTGTCAGTGTGGGCTTGGCCGACCGTCTCTCACGGCCATTTCCAGAGCGCACCCCAGGCCAGCTAACGCTTCCAGAGCGCACCCCCGGCCAGCTAACGCTATCATCTTTTTACTGTCACTTAGCTCCGTGTCGTCATCAGGCGTCCTTTGTCGCGTTCTCGGCGCGCCTGGCCGCCGTCGAGGAGGCAGCGGCGCACAGCTCTGATCTCGTTAATCTGGCGCCCAGTGTTCGCCGTGCGGCGACGCTGGTCATTTGGGCCCTTCTCTCGAGGATTCTCCGGAGAGGAGGAGCGCGTCAGGCCGGCTTTGTTCTGCGTTGAGCGGCTGCCGGAATCGTGCAACTACCGGGGAGCACCCGACGTGCTTTGCTGCCGGCCGGCCGTCGGGGGACAGGCAAGCTGCCAGCAGCGCTATCGCCTCCGTCGGCCGCCTCTGCCGCGGCCCTGGCATCAGCCCCCATCGGCCGCCTCCGAGGCGGCCCTGGTATCGGCCCCCGTCGGCCGCCTCTGCCGCGGCCCTGGTATCGGCCCCCGTCGGCCACCTCTGCCGCGGCCCTGGCATCAGCCCCCATCGGCCGCCTCCGAGGCGGCCCTGGTATCGGCCCCCGTCGGCCGCCTCTGCCGCGGCCCTGGTATCGGCCCCCGTTGGCCGCCTCTGCCGCGGCCCTGGTATCCGCCCCCGTCGGCCGCCTCTGCCGCGGCCCTGGCATCCGCCTCCGTCGGTCGCCTCTGCCGCGGCCCTGGTATCCGCCCCCGTCGGCCGCCTCTGCCGCGGCCCTGGCATCCGCCTCCGTCGGTCGCCTCTGCCGCGGCCCTGGTATCGGCCCCCGTCGGCCGCCTCTGCCGCGGCCCTGGATCGGCCTCCGTCGCTGGACGCCGGTCTACAGGCCGCACGGCCGGACCGGTCGGCAGTTGGCCAGCGTCCCGGCAATAACGGAACTGCCGGCGGCGGCGGCTCGGCGGCGGCTCGGCGGCGGCTCGGCGGCGGCTCGGCGCCCCTCCCACGCCGACGGCCATCGATCCGGCGGCGGCCGCTGACTGAAACCCAGGCTGGACCGGGCCTGGAGCGGGTCGGACCGGGCCGGAGCGGGGGACGGCCACCCCTGACTGAAACCCAGGCTGGACCGGGCCGGAGCGGGTCGGACTGGGCCGGAGCGGGGGACGGCCACTCCTGACTGAAACCCAGGCTGGACCGGGCCGGAGCGGGGGACGGCCACCCCTGACTGAAACCCAGGCTGGACCGGGCCGGAGCGGGTCGGACTGGGCCCGGAGCGGGTCGGACCGGGCCTGGAGCTGGTCGGACCGGGCCGGACCGGAGCGGGTCGGACTGGGCCCGGAGCGGGTCGGACTGGGCCTGGAGCGGGTCGAACCGGGCCTGGAGCGGGTCGAACCGGGCCCGGAGCGGGTCGGACCGGGCCGGAGCGAGTCGGACCGGGCCTGGAGCGGGTCGAACCGGGCCTGGAGCGGGTCGAACTGGGCCCGGAGCGGGTCGGACCGGGCCTGGAGCGGGTCGGACTGGGCCCGGAGCGGGTCGGACCGGGCCGGAGCGGGTCGGACTGGGCCTGGAGCGGGTCGGACCGGGCCGGAGCGGGTCGAACCGGGCCGGAGCGGGGGACGGCCAGCCCCGTCTCAAGCCTGACCCGGCTGCTGGATTGCTGGCCGCCCATCTACCCAGCGACACAGCGCTGGACGGGACGGCTCTGAGGGCGAGCATGATCACACACCGGGGGAGTGCGTGTACCCAGTAATCCGTCATACCGCCCCAGTACGACGCCACGCCGCCCTCGGCATTAGTGAGGCCACTGCCCCCCCCCCCCCCCTCCGCACTGCCCCTCTGTCGGTCAGAGGAGGCCCGCTGTTCGATCGCAGTCGGCGGCTGCGGGTCGGTCCAGGGCGGTGGCGGCGGCGGTGCGGCGGCGGCGGCGGCGGCGGCGGCGGCGGCGGCGGTGGCGGTGGCGGTGGCGGTGGCGGTGGCGGTGGCGGTGGCGGTGGCGGTGGCGGTGGCGGCGGCGGCGGCGGCGGCGGCGGCGGCGGCGGCGGCGGCGGCGGCGGCGGCGGCGGCGGCGGCGGCGGCGGCGGCGGCGGCGGCGGCGGCGGCGGCGGCGGCGGCGGCGGCGGCGGCGGCGGCGGCGGCGGCGGCGGCGGCGGCGGCGGCGGCGGCGGCGGCGGCGGCGGCGGCGGCGGCGGCGGCGGCGGCGGCGGCGGCGGCGGCGGCGGCGGCGGCGGCGGCGGCGGCGGCGGCGGCGGCGGCGGCGGCGGCGGCGGCGGCGGCGGCGGCGGCGGCGGCGGCGGCGGCGGCGGCGGCGGCGGCGGCGGCGGCGGCGGCGGGCTGACGGAGGGCGGAGGGTCGCCGACCACTCAGCTGCCACCAGCCAGCCAGACCGACACTGACAGGACTGACCGATCACCCGCGGCAACGGCTGCACTGGCGCAGTGATACAGGCTAGGCCACGGGGCTGTCTCTGTGGAGAGGCAAGCATGGCGATAGAGCTGCTCTTGGGGCCATCCTTGCTTCTCTTTCCAGAGTGTTCGTCAGAGTCGCTGGGACGTCCATACAAGACTTGCCCGCTGTCGCTGTTTTTCTCTCCCGAGTACCTACTCACCACCAGAGTCGACGGGACGTCAACACACATGTGTTTGCTGAGCTCAGCAACACTTCTAGCGCAGGGTCGAGCCCCACGGATGTCATTCCGAGAGCGAGCACGACCGCCCCCGATACATCTGACCAGCACTGTCAAGGTCATGCAGAAGAGTGACGATGGCCTTCCCCTCGCCGACGCTGCATCAGTATCCGTCTTGGCACAGCGTAGCCGCTGACACGTGTCTGTTCTGGCCGGGGTCGGGCAGGTCTTTCGCGGTCTTTCGCGGTCTTCTTGCGGTCTTTCGCCGCAGAAGCCGACACGGCCGAGTGTCCATCCGTTCCGGACGGGATGCGGCCCGAGCGAGATAGTCGGCATGTAGGCAGAGCCCGCAGTTCTGCTTATTCTGCTGGCGCGACACACCTAGTACCACACGGTGACCCGCCAAACAAAGGCGTGTTACATTATTTTTAATACGCAAGGGACGCGGTGAGGGCAAACGTGAACCCGAGTGAAATGATCTCATATTAGAAGCCATATAGAACGATTCGTTGACCAGGCCTGCCATTGCTGTAAACGGAACATCGATGATCTAGAAGATTGGCCGGGTCATTTTTGAGCTATTGCTAATTGGCTAGTGATGGGCTTTGAAATGGGAAATACTTAATGAAATGAGACCAATGCGTGCCCTGCGCTAGGCTGAACGAAACTCAACAACCTCGAAATGACCTGGATTGTTGAAAGTCTTATTATATCGCAAACTAAATGGCCATTCGAAGACTAGTTATGTAACGTTGATTACATTGATTAAAACACCCTTTTCTTCAGATCGTTATCCCACATCACAACGCACGATTTTCCGCAACGTTTCAACGCTGCGCTAAATCGGTGTTCAAAGAGCTGAATATTCATCTTACGTAAGCAGTTGAGCGTATAAGTACATCTGAAGCAAGCCATACTAGTTCACTTGCCCAAATGGGCTCCGGCCCTAGCTACGAGGGTGGCTCACTCAATATGTCGTACAAAATTCAGTTGTTCGACTTCGTCTCTTTAAAAGCCCACCAATCTCAAAAGCACAATGGCAGATTTGGGTATAGAGTGAAGTTGCGTCAGGACTCTCGCATGCCGCCATCACGGTAGGATTTGGGGCGGCGCTGGGTCAATTGCAGCTGCGGAAGCTACACCAACCAAGGCGGCTAAGCTGGATTCACACCGGGTGCGTTTTGGCGCAGACGCACGCATCTGCGGCGAAAAACGCACGCGTCTGCGGCGAAAAACGCATACGCATGCGGTCAAAACGGACGCAGACGCATGCGTCGGCCACTTGAACAACTGCAGCGCTGTCAGCCCTTTCACACCAAAAAACTTGCGTGTGAAAGGGCTGCCAGCGCTGGGCTCACACCGAAGGGCTCACACCGAAAAACTTGCGGGTGATGCGTCAGTCTGCGAATACGTACTCGTTTTTCGCCGCACACGCATGAGTCTGCGTCAAAATACATCCGGTGTGAACCCAGCTCCCGCAGTCCTGATCCAGCCACCTGGCACGACCTTCAGTACTGACCCTGCCACCTGGCATGCCCTTCAGTACTGACCCTGCCACCCCACCAGACCTCTAGCCCAACCCTGCCGCCCCACACGACCCAGACTCTTTCATCACTAGCAATCACGGCAATGACCCCAAACGACCGACTGCAGTGCCGACCGACGTACCATCCCCGCCGCCGCCGCCGCCGCCGCCGGTCTGGTCAGATTCCGGACACATCCACCACGCCGCGGGGACGCCGGGAACGGCGCAGGAGACACGCATTACTTGATTAGCCGGTATACAGCGGGCGTCTCCCGTCTCCCGTCGGTCGGGCAGCGTGGGACAGTCAGCACCAGCTTGGCTTTCTGTAATGGGTGTGGGGCGGCCCACACGAGAGGGAGAGTCCCGCCTGCCGCTGCCGCTGCCGCTGCCGCTGCCGCTGCCGCTGCCGCTGCCGCTGCCGCTGCCGCTGCCGGGCCGGGACGAGTCGACCTCCGGGCCGCCGACGGGACGGGCAGGGCGTGCGGTCAGCACAGATTGAACGTGACGGACAGCGTGTGGTGCTGTGCGATATTGGGGAGAGGACTCGCATCAGGATCGGACTCGCATCAGGATCGGACTCGCATCAGGATCGGACTCGCATCAGGATCGGACGCGCAGGGCGTGTCAGCTGACCGCCGCCAGTCGGGGGAGAGCAAAGGGAAGAACTTCGGCACAGGCCGGTGCAGCCAGGTCTGTGGCTGGTGATAGGAGACCCAGCCGAACTAATGACATGTTCACTAGGGTGTGTCATAAAAAAAGATGTTACAAAATGTGATATTCTTTGGCGCATGGGCATATGATGGGTGACTAAAATCCCGCAAAAGAATCGGCGCACATGTGGCTTAAGTCAATTTCCTAAGAGCCTTCAGATGTATTAACCCGCCATTGACTGAGGAGTGGGCGTTTAACGCCCCCCCCCCCCCCCCCCCTGATTAATTTTCGTAATAGCTCACAAACCAATAGAGCTATCAACGTAAACTTTGGGTACCTTCTTCTAAATCATGTTTACGTCATCTGTGAAAAAATAAAGCAATTTCGTCGAAACATTTCGAGTTATAGCTAATTTAGTGACGTCACTATACACGAGTTTTACAAAAAAAAATAGCTAAATTTAACAGACCGTACAAATGCCATATTTTGAACGAAATGAAATATAAAAACGTCAAAAGATAGCAAATGGCAAGGGCTACAACATGGCTATCTCGGATTTTTGAAACTCTTGGTCTTTGACCCAAAAAGGCGAAATTGAAAATAAGCTACTAAACTCACAGCATCTTTTATTAAAAATCACTTACATTATAAGCATAAGCGTCAATGAATCCCGACATATTAGCCGATGACAGTAAAACGTTGTGCATAAACATCATAGGTACACTGAAAAACCCGACTCGACCACCCGTATGCCGTCAGCGCGAACGTCCCGAAACGTGCATAAAGTAATCAAGCTCAGCTGCCGTTCTGAAGCTTGGAAGTTGGAGCAGCTGCAATGGGCCGACAAAGAACTTAACCCCATCGGGAAAAGATCACTCACCCCACAACACATTCACAGACACACACAATGAAACAGTCTGTAGAGTAGAGCCACGTTCCAGATATACAGTATGTACTCTACAGACCAGTGGCGTACCGAGTATCAGGTCATGCAGGTCATGACCTGGTCCTTTGGACCCGAGGCGCCCATGCAAAGCTGGCGCCCCTCTGATCAGTCACGATGCACCTCTGGCCAGTGACAGCGCCCCTCCGGCCAGTGAAGACGCTTCCCCGGCCAGTGACGGCACTCTTGCGGCCAGTGACGGCGCCCCCGGCCAGCGAGGGCGTCCCGTACCATAGACGGCGCTTCTCCGGCCAGCGACGGCGCCCCACTCCGACCAGTGACGGCGCCCCTCCGCCCAGTCTTTGCCAGCCCATTGCAGCCGCTCCAAGCTTCAGAACGGCAGCTGAGCTTGATTATTTCATGCACGTTTCGGGACGTTCGCGCTGACAGCATACGGGTGGTCGAGACGTGTTTTTCAGTGTACCTATGATGTTTAAACGTAAGAAAAGGTTCGTTTCATGATGTTTATCAAAACAATGCTGTGGTGCCACCTTGACAGAGAAGTAAACAGCAAACAAATCATGCAGTGGCGTGCGCAGAAATTCACAAAGGCCCAGGTCATTGCCTTGAGGGGCCCACCCGATCGACAGGGGCGCCACCAATATTGGCGAAAATTTTGCAGGAGGGGGGGGGGGGGCGGCTCCTATGGAGGGACGGAGGGGCGCCGTCACTGGCCGGAGAGGCACCGTCACTAGCTGGAGGGGGCGCCGTCACTAGCCGGAGGGGCGTCGTCACTAGCCGGAGGGGCGCCGTTACTCGCCGGAGGGGCGCCGTTACTCGCCGGAGGGACGCGGTCACTGGTCGGAGGGGCGCCGTCACTCGCCGGAGGGGCGCGGTCACTGACCGGAGGCGCGCCGTCACTGGCCGGAGGGGCGCCGTCGCTGGCCTGAGGCGCTGTCACGGGCCGGAAAGGCGCCGTCTAAGGCAGGGGCGCCGGCACTGGCCGCAAAAACGCCGTCACTGGCCGGGGGAGCGTCCTCACTGGCCGGAGTGGCGCCGCCACTGGCCGGAGGGGTGCCGTCACTGCTCGGAGGGGCGCCAGCTTTGCATGGGCGCCTCGGGCCCAAAGGACCAGGTCATGACCTGAATGACCATATACTCGGTACGCCACTGAAATCATGTCACTGCAGAGTAGCAATAAGGCAAACTTGCACAACGTTTCACTGTCTTTGGCTAATATATCGGGATTCATTGACGCTTATGCTAATAATGGAAGTGATTTTAATCAAAGATGCTGTGATTTGTAGAGCTGATTTTCAATTTCGCCAAGGTTTCTCTTTCGAACACGTGGATTTGCATTAATCAAACATCGGTTCAAAAGCAGCGAAACCTATCATTGCCACACGATAGTAGGTGGCGCTAGTGTCGTTAACCCGGCATTACCCCGGGGTCTCAGCAGAACACCATTGACTGGAGGGGGGGGGGGGGAAGGCGTTAAACGCCCCCTGGTTATCTTCCGAACCAATCATCCCAGCGAGACGCGCAAGGCGGCATTCGAAAGCTCTCAATGAGACAAATCTAAAGCAAACTCAAAAATGTTAAAGTGAGGCAAATGCCAGGTCACGGTCAGGTCAAAGGTCAAAATCGACGTATCGAGTTTATGGGCCATACTTTCCATCAAAAGCCTTCGATTACGACCATGATCACCCAAAGTGCTGCTAGAGGTATGATATACCTCCTGCATGAGCTAAAGTGAGATTGTTGGCAAAGGTCAAGGTCAGGTCACAAAAGGTCACTATGGGCAAAATATCTACGAAACTCATACAAACATGTTGTATGGGTTATTTACAACGTAGAATTCGATAGTGATAGTTATTTCACCAACTGACTTCATTTACGTGAAGTTAATGTCAAGTTCAGGTCAAGTTCAGGTCACTGAAAGTCAAAATTTGAAATTGATAAATCTAAGTCAAAATGGCATGTTTCTGGACCAGTTTTGTCTGAGGAATACAGTGCTGGCATTTATTTGTCTGTATCTGGTCAATAAAAGCCAAAAACGCAATTAAAAAAATGACGTCATGAGTTACCTATACTTTAGATGTCATGAGTCAGTCAGAAATGGAGATATCAGTTTGGAATTTGGTATGGTGGTTGCCTACATATGGTTCTCTGACATGCCTTCCCGTTTTTTTAATATTTTAGAAAATGTTGATTTTGTGATAATTTTCCCACAAAAAAAAATTGTTTGTTGGTGTAAAAAAACGAGAGAAAAAAATCAGATAGCTATGTTGTAGACCTTGCCATTTTCTATCGTTTGACCTTTTGGGATTGCATTTTGCTCAAAATTTGGCAGTTTACGGTCTGTTAAAGTTTAGCTGATTTTGGTGTAAAACTCGTGTGTAGTGACGTCACAAAATTCACTATAACTCGATTTGTTTTCGACGAAATTGCTTAATTTTTGCACACAAGACGTAACAACGATTTAGAAGAAGGTACCCGAAGTTTCACGTTGATCGCGCTATTGGTTTTTGAGCTATTACGAAAATGCATGAGGGGGGGGGGGGCGTTAAACTTGGCAATGGCAGTCAATGGCGGGCATCTGACTGGGCAGTCAATGGCATGCATCTGAATGAGGCTTTTAGGAGATTGCTTTTAGCCACATGTACGCCGATTCTTTTGCGGAGTTTTAGCCACCAATCATCTTTGTATGCCCATGCGCCAAAGAATAACACATTTTGTTGATGATCCAAGACGAAAGTTCAATGATGACACACCCTAATGTTCACCGTCGCGCAGCCGAACGTGTGTATCATAACAATGTCGCTCCATTAACACAATCGTGCGGCATACAGAATGGTATGTCAATGCAGCAGTTAGTAGCATACCACAGAAACCACAGGCAGATACGCCATCATCCCAGTGAAGTACCTGCTCGTCTGACGGACGCAGAGGTCGAATTGCGTCCCTCACGGAGCGTCCAATAAAGTGAATCTGACCGTAAAGTCATCCGGCCGTAACTAGCCGGTGCCGCGCACCCGTGCCCCTCCCAATCCCGCGGCGACGGTCATCGAGTCTGCGGCCGAACTTGGGCAACTCTCTCGGCAGGTGACGGCTTATTGGACGACGTCGGAAGCTGCCCGGGCCTGTGCCGCACAACTGCGGGGTTCGGCCGGATCGAAGATTCCAGCTCACACCGCCCCGGGTCCACTGGGACGCGACCAAGTGCGCCACAAGCTACCGATCGAGAAGTAAATCCGGTTATCTCTTTCCATTCCGCAGAATATTCAATGACCAGTTTCTTGTCAATTTAACGCGTTTCTCTTGTGTTGGATAAGCCTTCTTGAAATTGGAAATGGGATTTTTCATAATAGATGCTTGAGTTCTATATAACAGCTAATAAACTACCATATTGTTGAGTTCCCTCCATGAATCATCCCACGGAAGTCGACTAGTTGAATCCCAGCCATATCCCACCAGTCCGAGACTTGATTAATGTTAATGGCGTCAGCTCTCGCTTCCCGTTAGTACTTAGTTCCAACCCCCACCAAACAACAGTCAGTTCCACAGAACTCTACCCGCTCCGTGAGGTCCGTTCGCGGGATGTTGATAATAACGCCCGGGATAGTTCAAAGCATCACCACGCGGCTGGACCCCACGCGGCTACGTTGAGTCGTTATCGGTGCTATCTCCTCCGCGGCTTGACGCGACACTTCAGCCCGAACGGGAACGCCGGCCCCCCGGCCAGTGATGCCATTCACAACACCCAGGCAGCGACACACTGCAACAGTCTCACCTGGCTCTGCCGAGCCGCCGGCAACACGCTGCGTCTCATCAGACTGTCCCGTGGGCTGACGTGGAATGTCTCTCAATACACGTCTATGTCTGCGTCTATGTCTGGGCCACAGCGCATTCAGCCATACGTTGTGCCGTGCACACCGCTTCCTCATCCACACTGCGCTGCCGCCGCGCTGGTGACCGCGCTGGTGACCGCCGCTTGTCGCTCGGCCATGTGCCGATGGTGACCGCCGCGTCTCAGTAACGCATGTCCAAGCGGGCCGCCCGGCAGTGGCCAGGGCCGAGACTGCAGGCTGTCAAGGAATCACGGAGCCCTCCGACGGCAGGGCACTCAGGCGATCAGAACCCTTTGGCCGCGGGCGGAGCGGAGAGGCCGCAGCGATCCCGGTATCGCGCCGATGCCCCGTGGTGGTGGAGATGGCTCAGCAATCGTGGGAGGATAGCCGCTCACCGCTGACCCGGAATTACATCGAACCAGCAGTAAATCAGCAGCTATGACCCGGCGCTGCGCAACGCGCGCTCGACCCGGCGTGGGCAACACATCAAATGCTGCAACTCTAGGGAAGGAATGTTATGAATCCGTTAGGAGACCAGAGAGGATAGATATGGTACTAGTCATTTCAAGACATGCTAATCCAACCTATGTCTATTACGTAATGCAAAATGATGCCCTTGCTCAACCCTCTTGCTTTCATCTCAGACTCCTGTTTCACTCTTGCCTTGATACATTCGCACTTGTATCTGGCACATACTCGCGGTAGCACGTCTACACCGTCGTACCGCAACAATACCACGTATTTCGACGAGCTCCACTCTCGTCTCGTTTCACCGACCTCCGGCCCAACTGGAAACCCGCGGGACACAGAGGAGATACCCACTCAGAAGTCGGGCAGTTCACATCGCCAGTCCACGCGTGTGTCGACGTCGGCAAATTGAATCGGGTGGCGTCCAGCAATCCAGTGGCGTCAGCGCACCGGCAATCCAGCCAGTGTCGTCAGCAGCGAACACGACACCGCGAGAATTCCACTCAGGTTTGAGCGCGCAACACCGCACAACACACACCAAGCGCCGCAGGGTCTAGGACGCGAGATACAATACCATCAGAATTGGCAGCGAAAAGGAGCTGTGTTCATTCCTCAGACGCCATTGGCGTGTAAACGCACCAGTTGTGTTAATCATATGCCGGAGAGGATAGACACAGTGACTGCTGATATATTCACGGCATGCTTGGTAAACCGACAAACTATACAGCACCGTCTCTGTGACATCGGAATGTCAGGCACAGATTCTTAGGTGCACAGCAGAGAGGCTTCGGGAAGACACCCAGCGTGTCGGGCCAGAGTACTAAGCCGGAGCATATCCATTCAGGCCAGCCGTCAGATCAGGCGCTTTTGGGTCAGATCAGGTTCCCCCAGGTCAGATCAGGTCTCCCAGGTCAGATCAGGCAGGTCTCACCATATCAGACTTGGATAGATCACACTCAAATCAGGTCAGAGCAGGTCAGAGCAGGTCAGAGCAGGTCAGAGCAGGTCAGATCAGGTCACACCAGGTCACACCAGATCACTTCTCACCTCACTGCCAGGCGAGACGAACCAGGCCATCTCTGTGCTGGAGGCCAGCTGGCCGTTGACGAACACCTTGATCTCGCTCTTGCTCCAGCGGTTGTAGATGTAGACGATGGCAATCATGTACCACTGGGAACACGGCATAGTGAGGTCAGACTAGTGACGTTGGAGTCTGGTGATGTTGGAACGCAGCGGGACAAGGGGCACGCGGGATACTCACTACTCAGCATAGAAACGCACGAAAACGAACGTTCAGAAACACGTTCAGCACCGGTACAAAATCATTACATGTTGTAATTCCGCAGTGATTTAAGCTGTGTTGTTGTTGTTGTTAATTCCCTCCAGCCGGCGGCGCCGCCGCCGCGGGAGCCTCACGGCTCTGGAGGGCCCTGGCAGCGACCCCCAAGGGCCAAGGCCGCCACCTCGTCGTCGCTCCGGACGAGTTGATGTGTCGGGTTGATGGTACCGAGGCGCCGGAATCGGAGCGCCATCAGGGCCGGGCACCTCATCAGCACATGTGCTGGAGTATCGGCCTCCTCCCGGCAGATTGGGCAGGCCGCCCCCTGCAGTCAGGGCTACTGGGGGCACTGTCGGGAGCGGCTCCGACCGATTCGGTGCAGGTACGCTGTCGAGCCGGACCAGTGGCCAGCCCGCAGCTGGTGGATATCCACCGCCAGAGAGATCCTGTACCTGACATCATCATCTGCTCTGATGTCATCAGCGACCATCAGCCGGTCGTCGTCAGCGCCCGCCTGGGACGGTTGCGAAGGAGCTCGCAGTGGCGCACTCTGCGCAGCTGGAGGCGCGCAGACTGGGACGCCATCTGCCTGGACCTGCTACTGTCCGACTGGAGTCTGGCGGATGGTGCAACCGACGTCAACACGTGTTTGACTCACTTCATGGCCATATGGAGTGCTGTCATTGATCGACACTGTCCGGTCCGAAGAATGCGCATCTCCAGGCCGCACTGTCCGTGGTTGGCCGACGACCCGGACCTGCGAGCGCTCATGTCTGAGCAGGACAGCGCTCGCGACACCTGGCTGTGTCTGCGCACGCCTGAGGCCAACGCCGACTTCACTCGCCTGCGCAATCAGGTTAAGAGTCGCCTCATCTCAGCATGACGCGACTTCCTGTGCGGCGAGTTGACGTCTGGCGGCAGCCGCGGCTTCTAGTCTACCTTTAAGAGGTTTGCCATGGTGGCCGCGCCGTCAGCTGGGAATTCGCCTGCGAGTCCGGAGGAGGCCGCGGTGACGGCCGACAATCTCAACCGTCACTTCGCCTCCGTGGGACCACAAATCGCAGCCGGCCTGCGGGGCGCGGTCGCTACCGGCCACGGGAGCCCCAGGCCGCCCACTGGCTGCGCTGCTGGCTTCTCGTTTCGACCTGCGACCCTTCCAGAACTGTCTCTTTGTATTCGGCGGATGAGTGCGTCGCGAGCAGTGGGTTGGATGACGTACCACTCATGGCAGTTTGTAAATGTCTTCCTGTGATAGGTCCACGCCTTTTAAATCTTATCAACCTGTCTTTTACTACTAACGTGTTTCCGGATACCTGGAAGGCGGCAATCGTTGCGCCCATTCCAAAGTCATGCGATCCGCGATCCGGCCATACCGTCAAACAACCGGCCCATCTCTCTGCTCAGTGTCTTGTCTAAAACTCTAGAGAAAGTAGCAGCTGTATTCGGCGGATGAGTGCGTCGCGAGCAGTGGGTTGGATGACGTACCACTCATGGCAGTTTGTAAATGTCTTCCTGTGATAGGTCCACGCCTTTTAAATCTTATCAACCTGTCTTTTACTACTAACGTGTTTCCGGATACCTGGAAGGCGGCAATCGTTGCGCCCATTCCAAAGTCAGGCGATCCGCGATCCGGCCATACCGTCAAACAACCAGCCCATCTCTCTGCTCAGTGTCTTGTCTAAAACTCTAGAGAAAAGTAGAATGCACGCAGCTCACGAATTATTTGAACAAGACGGGGCTTTTGCACTGTTCCCAGTATGCCTACAGGCCACGCCACTCAACCGAGGACGCCGTGCTCGCCGCTGTCGAACGTCTGGTCACAAACACCGACAACGGTCTCATATCATCGGTAACGACGATGGATCTGTCAAAGGCGTTCGACAGCGTCGACCACGACGTGTTCCTTACTAAGTTGTCTTGGTATGGTGTTACCGACGTAGATTGGTTCCGGAGCTATTTGAGTGGCCGAGAACAGATAGTGCGTGGCGGTCGGCTGACTCCCGATGTCGTGCGGTGTGCCTCAGGGCTCGATCCTTGGACCAATTTTGTGTATTTTATTTACTAACGATCTTTACAGTTTCTTAACTCATGGTCATCTCGTCACGTACGCAGACGACACCATGCACGTAGACTGCGCAACCCCTAACGAAGCAGGCCTCGCCCAACTTAAAACTAGACTGCAACATACCATGCATGAGCTCCAGTCCTGGTTCAGAGCCAATTCTCTTAAAATGAATGAAAGAAAAACCGACTTCATGCTAGTCGGCTCAAAGCTAAATCTAAAAAAGACTGCAGATTTCCATTTTGGTATGGGCGGAACTGTTGTGTGCCCCTCAAAGAACATCAAATTACTCGGCGTAATAGTCGACCTGTCCTGTCCTGGGGACCTGTGTTGTCCTGGGGCGCGCGCGTCTCAAGTGTCGTGACAAAATGTAGTTATATGCTTATCTCTCTTTATAGATGCCGGCATTATTTTACTCCCGACGTTCTTAACCCGCGCGGCGCTGGGGGGGGGGGGGTAAATTTTACCTTCTCCCCCCCCCCCCCCCCCCTCCCCTCACGGATTTGATCAATAACTTGAAAACTATGACAGATATCGAAGCGAAACTTACGGTACCTTATGGTGCATCAATTCTACGTCTTCTGCCAAAATTTTATTGAAATTCGTGAAAATTTTGGGAGATAATGACGTTTTAGTGACGTCATGTCATTTTTGGTGATAAAACGTTAAATGTTTGAAAAATCGTAGAAAATAGCGTGTTGAAGCAAATCGCAAATAAAAGGCGTCAAAAGAAAGCAAATAACATTGTCTTTAAACGGCTATCTCGGATGTTCAAAATTTTGGGTTAAAACAAACTGATTTTGTGGGAAGAATTTCCACAAAAGTTTGTTTTTTGAGGATTTTCACAAAACCGGAAGAATATTAAACAACCCAGTATGAACGATGCTCAAACCAAATTTCAAAGCAATATCTTTATTTTTGACTGACTTATGGATCTCTAAGTATAAGTAACTCATGATGTCATTTCTTTTAATTGCGTTTTTTGACTTTTACTGACCAGATACAGACAAATAAATGCCACCACTGTATTTCTAAGACAACACTAGTCTAGAAACATGCAATTTGTATTTAGATTAATCAATTTCAAATTGTGTCCTTGTTATGACCTGCTCTTGACCTGAGGGCCATTATATGCGATCAGGCTGTGAAAATGGCTGCTTCTATCGAATTATACGTGTAAAATAACCCATACAACATGTGTCGCATGGCTTTCGTAGACCTGTGACCTTTTGTGACCTGACCTTGACCTTTACTTACAATTTCACTTGTGCTTATGCGGGAGATGCATTATACATTTGGGAGCACTTTGTGAGATAATAGTTGCAATATAAGGCTTTGGATGGAAAGTATAGACCAAAAACCCAAATACTTAAATGTTGACACTTGACCTGACCGTGACCTGACATGTGACCTTATTTTAAGAATGTCGGGTATGAGTTAGATTCTTCTCACTGAGAGCTTTCGATCGCCGCCTTGCGCGTTTCGCTGCGGTTATTGGTTCGAAAGATACGAGGGGGGTACAATTTCCGAACGCCCGAGCACCGGGCGTTCGGATGGAGACCCCAGCGCCGCGCGGGTTAAACCATCATTCAGGCCTACGTATTCCCAAATATCAGGTACTGCATGTGCGTGTGGGGCGGGGCGACCAAGAGTCAGTTGCATACAATTCAAAAAGTGATCAACTTTTGACAAGCCGCGAGAATAGTTACCGGTTCCCCAAAAAAAAACATCACACATCCCTACTTTCTCTGGGATGGCCGGGGATCGGGGTCATGGTGACCCATTGCGACCTGGTAAGGTGTTTAAGACACCGAGGGAGGAAGGCGTTCCTCAAGAGATTCGCGCGCTTTTTGTTCCGCGTTCCGCTGTGTCCCAGCGTGAGACGCGAGCCACGAATCAGGGCAGGCTTAACCTCCGCAGGCCTAGATTGGCTGCCACGCAGAGAGGGTTCTCTACCGCGCCGCGACCGCTTGGAACCGTCTACCGCCAGGTGCCTGCGATGCCGCAACAGTACGCGTATTTCGAACCATGCTGACCAACACGACTGTGATCAATGACCAGTGACCTAGATCTGACCAGACGCACGCTGTCCGTTTTTAGCGTATATTTTATTTTATCGTCATTTTTTTTCTCCTTTGTATGTTGTTATACCTATTTCCTTCGCCGCATTCTTGTATTGTGTGTTTTCTCTTTTACTCTTATCTCTCATCCTCATCATTTTGGTGTAAACCCGTATACAGTGTTTTTTTTATCACTTTGTCTTGTAGTGTACTATACTTCTTTGTATACTTTTATGGAGAGTTCTGTTTTGATCACTTTAATTTGAGTGTATACTTTTATGCAGTGTTTTCCATCATCGCTCTGTCTGTTCAGTGTATAGTTTTATGTACCCAAGTGTAACTCTTATATGTGCTTTTGTAATTGACGTAAGACCGTAATAGCCACTACGTGGATGTTTTGTAATACACTGATTGACCGCCACTGATCGCTCCCCCAGGGACACCGGCGGCGGCAGGCGGGCGCCAATCAACGTCCGATACCAGCCCTGAAGCCAGCCGCTGATCCAGCGCGCCCTCGCCGTTTGCGCCGCCGCCCGGTGGATCGTCCTCACGTCCAGCGGGACGTCCCCTGGGGAAGCGTCGCGGCGTCTCTGGCCAGTTCGTCTGCACGTTCGTTTCCCTCCACTCCGCAGTGAGAGGGGACCCACTGTAGATGCACCGGTCTGCCGTTGCTCGTCAGCTCGGCGAGCGCCCGCCAGGTGGCGGCGCCGAGTGGGGACGTCTGAGCAGGTGGGCCCCCCTCTGAGCGAGGCCAGAGCAGCCTGAGAATCAGCGCACACGTTGACTGGGTCCTCGGTGTGGGTCGAGTTGTCCGCCAGGAAGGCGAGGGCCGCTTGGAGCTCGACCATTTCCGCTCGGAAGCTGGAGCATAGCGCGCCGGCCGGGATCCGCAGCTCGTGCCGCTCCCCGTACGGCAGCTCAATAGCCACCCCAGCTCCGCCGTTGGTCGTGCCGCCCTCCGCAGACCCGTCCGTCCAGACCCACGTGGCACACTGAGTCAGGGAAGCCAGGTGTGCAGACGCCGTCTCTCTCCGTAGTCGGTCCGAGGCACCGCTCGGGAGCGGTGCCCCAACACTCAGTTCGAAGGTGACCGGGCCGGTCTCCGTCCAGGGCGGCGCTCTCTCTCTGGTAGGAGCTGTTCGATGTCCGGCGCCATGATGCCCGCCGCGGCCCACATTTTCAGACCCACGGTCCTCCAGCCCGTCAACGTCGTCAGTCGGCTCGGGGCCGACACCTCTGCGACCGCCCGAAGAGGATCTCCTGGCGGGAGGGGCGATGGCCTTGGCCAGGAATCGGGCCGCCAGCGTCGGGCGGCGCACCGCGACCGGCACCAGGCCGGCCTCCGCCATCACGGCGTGGGCCGGCGTAGATCTCGGGCACCCGGTCACCACCCTCGCGGCCGAGCGCATTTCTCGCTCAAGCAGCTCGACGTGTGATGGCGGCGTCGCCGGCAGCCATGCGGCCGCGGCGTGCTCCAGCGCACCGCGCACGTAGTCACTGGCCACGGTGCGAAGTTGCCATTCGTTTAGGCCCCAACTGTGACCGGTCAGCCGGCGCAGCTGTGCCACTCTGGGGCGCACCCGCCGCCTGAGCCGGCGGCAGTGCCCCCCCCCCCCCCCCCCCCCCCTCCCTCTCCAGTGCAGCAGGCGGTCCAGGCTGACACCCAGCAGGTTGAGGCTGCCACCAGCCGGAATCGGAGACCCCGCGACCCGAATCACGCAGTTCTCCGCGTCTCGGGCCCACTGTGACAGGACGAGGACCTGGGTCTTGCCACCAGCGACCTTCATCTTGGAGGATTCAGCCCAACAGACGAGTACGTCAGCCGCCTTCTGAGCTATGTCCTTGGCGATGTCGATGGAGTTGCCGGAGCAGAGCGATTTTAAGAGTGATTTAAGCTCGTACTACTGTACGAGCTTAAATCAATGTAGTACGCATTTTCGTACGTAATCACAAAGTTCGTATTGTAAAACACATCTTGGTTTTTACGGGCACTGACAATTGAAACTTGCACAGTACAACTGCTGGACGTTTAAGTCCACGTCGGACATCGCAGTCGTATCAAAGCAGAAAATCAGAGGCTCCGATACTCTGATAACTCTGCTGTAACTCCGCGCAGCGCCAAAATGCCGCCACTTGGAGCGGAAATTTCCAAAGTTCAGTCTCCGCATAAGTCACTACCAGCGGCGCCCATGTCGGCACGCACGCCACAGTAAGACTTGACATTCGGACCGTGTATCGATTCCTGCAGACAGTCCCGTGATCTCACCGGAGCCAGGAATACAGACAGCAGGCGGCAACGGCGAGCGGCCGATACAATTACATTATACGCGACCGCACGTGGCACGTGGCACGTGGCACGTGGCGCGTGGCACGTGACTCACAAATCACAATGCAATAAGCCGGCCCGAGGCGGCGGCGTACCATCACGAAACGAATAAATGGCCGAGTGACATTGTCGACCTGACTGGGGCCGCTCCGCCACTGCACACAGGCGGTCGAGTTTCGGCGGCGTTATAGATTGGGTTCATTTCATTTCACTTGAAGGAAATTAATTATTTAGAAGGGAGTACATAATGAAGCTGCATGATTAAACGGCGTCTTGGTAGTAAAACACTCAGTGACCCATTAATCATTGCACTCATTTCAAGGAGCACAACATACAACTCTAGAAACCAGTGTAAACACTACACAGTACACACACTCTCTATGGGGACATACAGAGGCACACACACACACACACACACACACACACACACACACACACACACACACACACACACACACACACACACACACACACACACACACACACACACACACACACACACACACACACACACACACACACACACACACACACACACACACACACACACACACACACACACACACACACACACACACACACACACACACACACACACACACACACACACACACACACACACACACACACACACACACACACACACACACACACACACACACACACACACACACACACACACACACACACACACACACACACACACACACACACACACACACACACACACACACACACACACACACACACACACACACACACACACACACACACACACACACACACACACACACACACACACACACACACACACACACACACACACACACACACACACACACACACACACACACACACACACACACACACACACACACAGCACACACACACACACACACACACACACACACACACACACACACACACACACACACACACACACACACACACACACACACACACACACACACACACACACACACACACACACACACACACACACACACACACACACACACACACACACACACACACACACACACACACACACACACACACACACACACACACACACACACACACACACACACACACACACACACACACACACACACACACACACACACACACACACACACACACACACACACACACACACACACACACACACACACACACACACACACACACACACACACACACACACACACACACACACACACACACACACACACACACACACACACACACACACACACACACACACACACACACACACACACACACACACACACACACACACACACACACACACACACACACACACACACACACACACACACACACACACACACACACACACACACACACACACACACACACACACACACACACACACACACACACACACACACACACACACACACACACACACACACACACACACACACACACACACACACACACACACACACACACACACACCACACACACACACACACACACACACACACACACACACACACACACACACACACACACACACACACACACACACACACACACACACACACACACACACACACACACACACACACACACACACACACACACACACACACACACACACACACACACACACACACACACACACACACACACACACACACACACACACACACACACACACACACACACACACACACACACACACACACACACACACACACACACACACACACACACACACACACACACACACACACACACACACACACACACACACACACACACACACACACACACACACACACACACACACACACACACACACACACACACACACACACACACACACACACACACACACACACACACACACACACACACACACACACACACACACACACACACACACACACACACACACACACACACACACACACACACACACACACACACACACACACACACACACACACACACACACACACACACACACACACACACACACACACACACACACACACACACACACACACACACACACACACACACACACACACACACACACACACACACACACACACACACACACACACACACCACACACACACACACACACACACACACACACACACACACACACACACACACACACACACACACACACACACACACACACACACACACACACACACACACACACACACACACACACACACACACACACACACACACACACACACACACACACACACACACACACACACACACACACACACACACACACACACACACACACACACACACACACACACACACACACACACACACACACACACACACACACACACACACACACACACACACACACACACACACACACACACACACACACACACACACACACACACACACACACACACACACACACACACACACACACACACACACACACACACACACACACACACACACACACACACACACACACACACACACACACACACACACACACACACACACACACACACACACACACACACACACACACACACACACACACACACACACACACACACACACACACACACACACACACACACACACACACACACACACACACACACACACACACACACACACACACACACACACACACACACACACACACACACACACACACACACACACACACACACACACACACACACACACACACACACACACACACACACACACACACACACACACACACACACACACACACCACACACACACACACACACACACACACACACACACACACACACACACACACACACACACACACACACACACACACACACACACACACACACACACACACACACACACACACACACACACACACACACACACACACACACACACACACACACACACACACACACACACACACACACACACACACACACACACACACACACACACACACACACACACACACACACACACACACACACACACACACACACACACACACACACACACACACACACACACACACACACACACACACACACACACACACACACACACACACACACACACACACACACACACACACACACACACACACACACACACACACACACACACACACACACACACACACACACACACACACACACACACACACACACACACACACACACACACACACACACACACACACACACACACACACACACACACACACACACACACACACACACACACACACACACACACACACACACACACACACACACACACACACACACACACACACACACACACACACACACACACACACACACACACACACACACACACACACACACACACACACACACACACACACACACACACACACACACACACACACACACACACACACACACACACACACACACACACACACACACACACACACACACACACACACACACACACACACACACACACACACACACACACACACACACACACACACACACACACACACACACACACACACACACACACACACACACACACACACACACACACACACACACACACACACACACACACACACACACACACACACACACACACACACACACACACACACACACACACACACACACACACACACACACACACACACACACACACACACACACACACACACACACACACACACACACACACACACACACACACACACACACACACACACACACACACACACACACACACACACACACACACACACACACACACACACACACACACACACACACACACACACACACACACACACACACACACACACACACACACACACACACACACACACACACACACACACACACACACACACACACACACACACACACACACACACACACACACACACACACACACACACACACACACACACACACACACACACACACACACACACCACACACACACACACACACACACACACACACACACACACACACACACACACACACACACACACACACACACACACACACACACACACACACACACACACACACACACACACACACACACACACACACACACACACACACACACACACACACACACACACACACACACACACACACACACACACACACACACACACACACACACACACACACACACACCACACACACACACACACACACACACACACACACACACACACACACACACACACACACACACACACACACACAACACACACACACACACACACACACACACACACACACACACACACACACACACACACACACACACACACACACACACACACACACACACACACACACACACACACACACACACACACACACACACACACACACACACACACACACACACACACACACACACACACACACACACACACACACACACACACACACACACACACACACACACACACACACACACACACACACACACACACACACACACACACACACACACACACACCACACACACACACACACACACACACACACACACACACACACACACACACACACACACACACACACACACACACACACACACACACACACACACACACACACACACACACACACACACACACACACACACACACACACACACACACACACACACACACACACACACACACACACACACACACACACACACACACACACACACACACACACACACACACACACACACACACACACACACACACACACACACACACACACACACACACACACACACACACACACACACACACACACACACACACACACACACACACACACACACACACACACACACACACACACACACACACACACACACACACACACACACACACACACACACACACACACACACACACACACACACACACACACACACACACACACACACACACACACACACACACACACACACACACACACACACACACACACACACACACACACACACACACACACACACACACACACACACACACACACACACACACACACACACACACACACACACACACACACACACACACACACACACACACACACACACACACACACACACACACACACACACACACACACACACACACACACACACACACACACACACACACACACACACACACACACACACACACACACACACACACACACACACACACACACACACACACACACACACACACACACACACACACACACACACACACACACACACACACACACACACACACACACACACACACACACACACACACACACACACACACACACACACACACACACACACACACACACACACACACACACACACACACACACACACACACACACACACACACACACACACACACACACACACACACACACACACACACACACACACACACACACACACACACACACACACACACACACACACACACACACACACACACACACACACACACACACACACACACACACACACACACACACACACACACACACACACACACACACACACACACACACACACACACACACACACACACACACACACACACACACACACACACACACACACACACACACACACACACACACACACACACACACACACACACACACACACACACACACCACACACACACACACACACACACACACACACACACACACACACACACACACACACACACACACACACACACACACACACACACACACACACACACACACACACACACACACCACACACACACACACACACACACACACACACACACACACACACACACACACACACACACACACACACACACACACACACACACACACACACACACACACACACACACACACACACACACACACACACACACACACACACACACACACACACACACACACACACACACACACACACACACACACACACACACACACACACACACACACACACACACACACACACACACACACACACACACACACACACACACACACACACACACACACACACACACACACACACACACACACACACACACACACACACACACACACACACACACACACACACACACACACACACACACACACACACACACACACACACACACACACACACACACACACACACACACACACACACACACACACACACACACACACACACACACACACACACACACACACACACACACACCACACACACACACACACACACACACACACACACACACACACACACACACACACACACACCACACACACACACACACACACACACACACACACACACACACACACACACACACACACACACACACACACACACACACACACACACACACACACACACACACACACACACACACACACACACACACACACACACACACACACACACACACACACACACACACACACACACACACACACACACACACACACACACACACACACACACACACACACACACACACACACACACACACACACACACACACACACACACACACACACACACACACACACACACACACACACACACACACACACACACACACACACACACACACACACACACACACCACACACACACACACACACACACACACACACACACACACACACACACACACACACACACACACACACACACACACACACACACACACACACACACACACACACACACACACACACACACACACACACACACACACACACACACACACACACACACACACACACACACACACACACACACACACACACACACACACACACACACACACACACACACACACACACACACACACACACACACACACACACACACACACACACACACACACACACACACACACACACACACACACACACACACACACACACACACACACACACACACACACACACACACACACACACACACACACACACACACACACACACACACACACACACACACACACACACACACACACACACACACACACACACACACACACACACACACACACACACACACACACACACACACACACACACACACACACACACACACACACACACACACACACACACACACACACACACACACACACACACACACACACACACACACACACACACACACACACACACACACACACACACACACACACACACACACACACACACACACACACACACACACACACACACACACACACACACACACACACACACACACACACACACACACACACACACACACACACACACACACACACACACACACACACACACACACACACACACACACACACACACACACACACACACACACACACACACACACACACACACACACACACACACACACACACACACACACACACACACACACACACACACACACACACACACACACACACACACACACACACACACACACACACACACACACACCACACACACACACACACACACACACACACACACACACACACACACACACACACACACACACACACACACACACACACACACACACACACACACACACACACACACACACACACACACACACACACACACACACACACACACACACACACACACACACACACACACACACACACACACACACACACACACACACACACACACACACACACACACACACACACACACACACACACACACACACACACACACACACACACACACACACACACACACACACACACACACACACACACACACACACACACACACACACACACACACACACACACACACACACACACACACACACACACACACACACACACACACACACACACACACACACACACCACACACACACACACACACACACACACACACACACACACACACACACACACACACACACACACACACACACACACACACACACACACACACACACACACACACACACACACACACACACACACACACACACACACACACACACACACACACACACACACACACACACACACACACACACACACACACACACACACACACACACACACACACACACACACACACACACACACACACACACACACACACACACACACACACACACACACACACACACACACACACACACACACACACACACACACACACACACACACACACACACACACACACACACACACACACACACACACACACACACACACACACACACACACACACACACACACACACACACACACACACACACACCCACACACACACACACACACACACACACACACACACACACACACACACACACACACACACACACACACACACACACACACACACACACACACACACACACACACACACACACACACACACCACACACACACACACACACACACACACACACACACACACACACACACACACACACACACACACACACACACACACACACACACACACACACACACACACACACACACACACACACACACACACACACACACACACACACACACACACACACACACACACACACACACACACACACACACACACACACACACACACACACACACACACACACACCACACACACACACACACACACACACACACACACACACACACACACACACACACACACACACACA
>JAXIVJ010000049.1:514760-528954 GCA_036785665.1 Chirona hameri
TCCTATAATTGCTTTGGAACTGGAGTGCGGAGTTGCACATTTTGACTAAAAATAAGTATAAAGAGTGGAAAATTCAACCAAAAAGCATATGTACCAGGCTTTATCACCCAATTACCTGCTCACCAAAATTAGTGATTACCTATGCCAATGTTTACCTGTCTTTCCATCCACAGGCTGTCCCTATCATTACATCCATAAATCAGTATCAGGTTTCCAATTATCAAATACATTTTAAAATAAGGAGTGAAAAATTCACAGTAAAACGCAGGAAAAAAGTGGAAAAATAGTATCCATAGGGTGTCATTTTCCACCCATTTTCCCAATGCTAGGACACTGGTACGGAGCATTGGGAGAGTGCATCGGACACCAACTAGGAGTCGGATGGCACTTCTTCAACGCCGAGTCGGCGTCGGGGTTCACGGAGATAGTGAAGGTCAAGCTGTGACATTCAAAGTTCGTATAGTTGGGAGAAACGACTGCTAAGAAACTGATTTCGTTAACTCATGGCAGAGTACTGTGATCTAAGCAATAACTTTATTTCGCTAAATGACATAGAAGTCCACCAACGCTGGACCATCTTACTAGGCATGTGCCGAAAGCCAGGCAGACGTCGGACCACAGATTTGAGCACACGTAATGTACACACGCGGAAGTAATACGCGGTAAGCAATAATGCATCAACTACTTACGAAAGCGAGTAAAAGCCCTACCTCGGCAGCTTTCTAAGGGAAAGACATGAGCTCTATTCATATTAAATCATGACATATTATCTTATAAATCTCTAAGCCTGCACATCTCAAATTGGTTGGTAAACGAAGAATATAAATGAGAAAAGTAATAGGGGTACATCAATTTGACCATTGTCCAGGTTGCAGTTCAGAAATGTGTACTTACACACCTCATGTGACATATATTACCGATATGTGAGGGCACCCCCTTCTATAGACAACTCGGCAGTGTAGTTTGTATCCCCACCCCTTCTATAGACAATTCGGCAGTGTAGTTTGTATCCCCACCCCCTTCTATAGATAACTGGGAAGTGTAGTTTGTATCCCTACCCCCTTCTATAGATAACTCGGCAGTGTAGTTTGTATCCCTACCCCCTTCTATAGACAACTCGGCAGTGTAGTTTGTATCCCCACCCCTTCTATAGATAACTCGGCAGTGTAGTTTGTATCCCCACCCCCTTCTATAGACAACTGGGCAGTGTAGTTTGTATCCCCACCTCTTATATATATATATAACTCGGCAGTGTAGTTTGTATCCCCACCCCTTCTATAGACAACTCGGCAGTGTAGTTTGTATCCCCACCCCCTTCTATAGAAAACTCGGCAGTGTAGTTTGTATCCCCACCCCTTCTATAGACAACTCGGCAGTGTAGTTTGTATCCCCACCCCTTCTATAGATAACTCGGCAGTGTAGTTTGTATCCCCACCCCTTCTATAGATAACTCGGCAGTGTAGTTTGTATCCCCACCCCTTCTATAGATAATTCGGCAGTGTAGTGTGTATCCCCACCCCTTCTATAGATAACTGGGCAGTGTAGTTTGTATCCCCACCCCTTCTATAGATAACTCGGCAGTGTAGTTTGTATCCCCACCCCCTTCTATAGACAATTCGGCAGTGTAGTTTGTATCCCCACCCCTTCTATAGATAACTCGGCAGTGTAGTTTGTATCCCCACCCCCTTCTATAGACAACTGGGCAGTGTAGTTTGTATCCCCACCCCCTTCTATAGACAATTCGGCAGTGTAGTTTGTATCCCCACCCCTTCTATAGATAACTCGGCAGTGTAGTTTGTATCCCCACCCCTTCTATAGATAACTGGGCAGTGTAGTTTGTATCCCCACCCCTTCTATAGATAACTCGGCAGTGTAGTTTGTATCCCCAACCCTTCTATAGACAACTCGGCAGTGTAGTTTGTATCCTCACCCCTTCTATAGATAACTGGGCAGTGTAGTTTGTATCCCCACCCCCTTCTATAGACAACTCGGCAGTGTAGTTTATATCCCCACCCCCTTCTATAGACAACTCGGAAGTGTAGTTTGTATCCCAATCGTACCGCACTCGGCAGTGTAGTTTGTATCCCCAATCGTACCGCATTAGTCTATCGCTGCCGTCTACCAGCCACGAGCGGCTCACCGGCCCAGTCTATGAATGCCGATCGGACGGAGTCGGGTGGGCGGCCCGGCGGCGGCACCGCCAGTCGGTCCGAATTCGGACCAGCCGTACCGCACCACATATTGCCTATTGATCGGCTCCTCCGAGTGGCGGCGGCGGCTGCCTTTGAGGCGCATGGCACCACTGGAGGGCATATGTCGGCCTTCAGCCTGCCAGCCCATGAATGGAGCGGCTACAATGAGTATCAATGAAACACGCTAATGGGTCGACATATTGCCGAATGGGAACTGGCTTTGCATAAGTGCCCAGTAGCCGGTTGGACAGCGAATGATGCAATGCTCTCTGGCAGGGAAGATGCAACGGTATGGAGGCGTATGAATTTCCATATTAGCCATCACGTTTATGTAAAATAATCACCGAATAACGCGCATTGCCCTGCCCTCCGAGCGTTTGATGGAGCAACTTCTTTTAGTCTTCTTAACGCTGTGGTTATGCAAGGTATTGGAATAATCAGTATTTTAAAGCTTTTTATTTGACCTCCCTACAAAAGTTGAGTTGTAGTTAAGTTTATGATTTATTGTTTTGTATACATTTTCGACCACGGCCATGATCTCATACACAAAACCTAAAACCACACCGATTAGCAACTTCTGCTGCAACAGAGATTAAAACACATCAGCATACACTTCCCGAACACCAACAACTTCGTCCACGACATAGCTTAACCAGCTGAGCAGCCTAAACCTAAACCCACACCCTTCCCTTTCCTTTCCCCGTCTACGTACCCGTCTAGGCTGAAACTCGTACTTCACGCAGTGCTGGAACCCCTTGCCCTTGATCTTCATCGCGGTGAGCACCAGGCAGGAGCCGACGAAGTGCGCCGAGTAGCCGACGCCCTTGCTAGTCTTGAAGCTGTACAGGTAAGGCTTTTCGCGCTCGATGTTGACCGAGTTGACCGGGTCGAGTCGAAACCAGGTGGCGAACGTCCAGCCGTTCTCGTACGGCCAGCGCGCCAGCGGCGGAATCACGATCGCCTGGGGCGGCGAGGGGTCACGTCAGCGGTCAGCGAGGTCAGCATTGCCTGGGGCGGTATGGGGTTAGGTCAGAGGCTGGTGTCACCTCACCATTGCCTGTGTTTGGTGCGGGGTCAGGACAGCGGCCACAGAGTCGTCATTGCCTGGGGCCACAAGGACCAAGTCAAAGGTCAAGGAGGAAACATTGCCTGGAGAGGTACGGAGTCAGGGGAGTCACAATTGCCTGAGGCGGTAAGGGGGTCAGGTCAAGGGTCATCATTGCCCGGGGGTACGAGGTCAGGTTAGCATTCGGCTGCACAGCCAGACGCTCCCGAAACAGCATCGGTGTCGGGCACATCAAAGCAAGAAGCGCCGTTTTCACCAATAGTTTGTAGTAGGCAGATCCCGGCAGAATAGTTTGTAGTAGGCATCGGTGTCGGGCACATCAAAGCAAGAAGCGCCGTTTTCACCAATAGTGTGTAGTAGGCAGATCCCGGCAGAATAGTTTGTAGTAGGCATCGGTGTCGGGCACATCAAAGCAAGAAGCGCCGTTTTCACCAATAGTGTGTAGTAGGCAGATCCCGGCAGAATAGTTTGTAGTAGGCATCGGTGTCGGGCACATCAAAGCCAGAAGCGCCGTTTTCACCAATAGTGTGTAGTAGGCAGATCCCGGCAGAATAGTTTGTAGTAGGCATCGGTGTCGGGCACATCAAAGCAAGAAGCGCCGTTTTCACCAATAGTGTGTAGTAGGCAGATCCCGGCAGAATAGTTTGTAGTAGGCATCGGTGTCGGGCACATCAAAGCAAGAAGCGCCGTTTTCACCAATAGTGTGTAGTAGTCGGTACGACTCTGAGACACAAATTGTTATAAGCATTGCCTCGTGCATCTCATTGTTTGGGGACGAATCGGAAGCAGTCGAGCATGTCGAGGTCCTATGTGGGTCACACCAGCGTCAGACGAACTATTTTGTGAGACTATTTCACGTACGAAGAATCGGTATAATACAGATGAACCGAGATAAAAAAATGTGAAGCACAATAATTGTTTGCATTTTTTTAAGGAATTTATTAGCCGATAGTTCAATATTTGCCCGTAATCTGTATTCAAGCATCACATGAATTTACATCACGTAAGTTTGCCGACTTATCCTCAAACAAACCCAGCTTTTCAGAAGCGTTTGCCCAACGTGGGTCACGGCAGTGCCAGAGCCCAGAGGCCGGCTCGACGGAGTGCTGACTGGTGACAGGCTGAGCCTCCTGTTCCACCCGGCCTCTCCCCCGGCGCAGGTCGCCCCTCCGCCCGTCAGCCGCGGGGCGACTGCCGCTGCCGCTGCCCGACAACCGCCTTTCATCCGCCGCCCTCCGCCGCCGCCCTCCGCCGCCCGTCAACCGCCAGTCAACCGCCCGTCCGCCGGCCTGGCTTTCAGACTCACGCCGCCGCCAACTCTGGCAACGATCTGGTCCGTCGCCCCCGGGGAAAAACAGGAGCGAGAGCCAGCCGACCAACGGGACAGGCCGACGGGACACGCAGCGCAGCGGTAACGGGTGACACGCGGCTGGCTACGGCTACGTTTATGCAAAATAATCACACCCAACAACGTGCATTGCGCTTCCCTCCAAACGTTTGAATAGTCACTGCTGTTGAAACAGAGCTACTGGCTTGACAGCTGACAGAATTTGTGCCACAGTGGCGGATAGTATGCCGGCATGCATGTTAAAACTAATATCCATACATGCTCTCATTTTGATGCCAGGAGGGAGTTTACTGTATTCTGAAGGTCATAGTGTCGGCTTAACACCAAGCTATGCCGGCAGCGGCACGACAGTGATAAGCAAGCGGCAAGGACAGCATACTGCTTTGGGTAGTCTCCCCCGAGCTGCGAACCGTGGCTCCCCTCGTCACTCCACACTGTCGCTGTATGTAGACCCCACAGCGGCCGGCTGGAGACCCCCACAGCGGCCCGCTGGAGACCCCCACAGCGGCCCGCTGGAGACCCCCACAGCGGCACGCTGGAGACCCCCACAGCGGCCCGCTGGAGATCCCACAGCGGCCGGCTGTAGACCCCACAGCGGCCCGCTGGAGACCCCCACAGCGGCCCGCTGGAGACTCCACAGCGGCCGGCTGGAGACCCCACAGCGGCCGGCTGGAGACCCCCACAGCGGCCCGCTGGAGACTCCACAGCGGCCGGCTGTAGACCCCCACAGCGGCCGGCTGGAGACCCCCACAGCGGCCGGCTGTAGATCCCACAGCGGCCCGCTGTAGACCCCACAGCGGCCGGCTGTAGACCCCCACAGCGTCCGGCTGGAGACCCCCACAGCGGCCGGCTGTAGACCCCCACAGCGGCCGGCTGGAGACCCCACAACGACCCGCTGCAGACCCCACAGCGGCCCGCTGTAGACCCCCACAGCGGCCGGCTGGAGACCCCCACAGCGGCCGGCTGTAGACCCCCACAGCGGCCGGCTGGAGACCCCACAGCGGCCGGCTGGAGACCCCACAGCGGCCCGCTGTAGACCCCCACAGCGGCCGGCTGGAGACCCCCACAGCGGCCAGCTGGAGATCCCACAGCGGCCCGCTGTAGACCCCCACAGCGGCCGGCTGGAGACCCCACAGCGGCCCGCTGTAGACCCCCACAGCGGCCGGCTGGAGACCCCCACAGCGGCCCGCTGGAGACCCCCACAGCGGCCCGCTGGAGACCCCCACAGCGGCCCGCTGGAGACCCCCACAGCGGCCCGCTGGAGATCCCACAGCGGCCGGCTGTAGACCCCACAGCGGCCCGCTGGAGACCCCCACAGCGGCCCGCTGGAGACTCCGCAGCGGCCGGCTGGAGACCCCACAGCGGCCGGCTGGAGCCCCCACAGCGGCCCGCTGGAGACTCCACAGCGGCCGGCTGGAGACCCCACAGCGGCCGGCTGTAGATCCCACAGCGGCCCGCTGGAGACCCCCACAGCGGCCCGCTGGAGACCCCCACAGCGGCCCGATGGAGACCCCCACAGCGGCCTGCTGGAGATCCCACAGCGGCCCGCTGTAGACCCCACAGCGGCCGGCTGGAGACCCCCACAGCGGCCGGCTGTAGACCCCCACAGCGGCCGGCTGGAGACCCCACAGCGGCCCGCTGTAGACCCCCACAGCGGCCGGCTGGAGACCCCCACAGCGGCCGGCTGGAGATCCCACAGCGACCCGCTGTAGACCCCACAGCGGCCGGCTGGAGACCCCCACAGCGGCCGGCTGGAGACCCCACAGCGGCCCGCTGGAGACCCCCACAGCGGCCGGCTGTAGACCCCACAGCGGCCGGCTGTAGACCCCCACAGCGGCCGGCTGGAGACTCCAGAGCGGCCGGCTGGAGACCCCACAGCGGCCGGCTGGAGACCCCACAGCGGCCGGCTGGAGACCCCCACAGCGGCCGGCTGGAGACCCCACAGCGGCCGGCTGGAGACCCCACAACGGCCCGCTGCAGACCCCACAGCTGCCGGCTGGAGACCCACAGCGGCCGGCTGGAGACCCCACAGCGGCCGGCTGCAGACCCCACAGCGGCCGGCTGGAGACCCCACAGCGGCCGGCTGTAGACCCCACAGCGGCCGGCTGTAGACCCCCACAGCGGCCGGCTGGAGACCCCACAGCGGCCCGCTGGAGACCCCACACCACCGGAGCCCTGTCCGCATGGCCGCTACATGTGCCTGGTGTCCCGTACATGCAGGGCACGTACCGCCGGCCGGCTGCCGAGCGAGCTTATCGACTCGATCGCCGGCATGGGGCGAGGGCAGCACCGCCAATTGGCTGTACCCGGAACACGACCGGCGGGGATCGTCAGTGTGAAATATTCACCGCGGTCGCACTGCCGATGCACCGTCCGCAGACGGACTCTCCCGAGAAACGTACACGTGGCGGGGAGGCGGATAGTAGCAGCACTGGTCGTAAACACTGTATTAGCAGCCACGGTACGTGCCAGTAGGTCGAGCACGACAGGGGGTGAATGCAGACAGGGGTCCGGACTGCGACGGGGACTCTGGACACGAGACAATACCCTGGACACGAGACTCTGACTCTGACTCTGGACACGAGACAATACCCTGTTGGGGCCAATGACAGGCGGACACCACTAACCGAGTTTGTTTTGCCGGGGAACATGAAGAACGTATCGGGACTGCTGCGCTGTGGCATCTGACGCAGCACCGACAGCAGCTTACTCGAGTGACGAGGCTGGAACGAACGAAACACACCTGGTCAGAGTCCGTCAGATGAGAGGCGCGAGCATCACATATTGCATCGAGGGCAGAATACGCAAAACGAATACAACACCAGCTTGCCGGAGTGCCCGGATTTACCTTAACAGGCCCAAACACAAACTGATGGAAAATGGAGCAAAGTCCATTACTATGCATCATACATCAAAAGATGATGAGGGCGTTGCGGAAGGTAAACAGTAGCTCGTACGAACGGAAACTGAACGATCAGTACCTGTACAAACAGAGTGCACCACATACACAGGAAGCACGCTTGAAAACATCAGAACTGGAGCAAGCACGATAATCGCTAACCAGTGACAGGCGATGTATCCCAACAGCTGACTTTATATTCGGTGTAATTCCACAATACCTTCAGAGAGTGCAGATAATTCATTGGGTCGGCTATTCCATCAAATCAGTGAAGGCTGGCCGTCGCTGTCGGGTGCTCATCGACACCTCCACCGTCCCCAGTCATCGGGCGGCCAAGTGACCCCGCGCAATGGTGACGGTGCCGATCCCCTAGAGTCCAGACCCGACCCACGCCCTGACCAGACGTATTCAATTCAATCAATCGACTCGAGTTACTCCCGTCGTGTGGTCAGCCCTTCGGGTACTGATAAGGATCCGGGTTCGCCACCAGACCGTACGCTAGCTGAGATGCAAGTTTAGTATCAAGACATGAGTGTTAGCATACCCAGTCTACGTATACAATTTGCGCCACAGCTGGCGCACGGTGTGGCAGCACCCCTGATCGTTATCAGGACACGAAGGGCTGACGACACGACGGGAGTAACTTAGAGTCGATTGATTGAGTTGAATACAAGGTCGTGAGCAACCACCGCTCTAATATCAGCAGCGGGGCAATACGGCAGCTCTAAAATTGGCGGTCGGCGCCGCCTGTCGGCAGGGCCGGGCCAAATGGCCGCTACCGGCGCCGCCAGGACGAGAGACTGTCTCCCCGCCCGACCGACCGGCACCACCGCCCACGGCTGTCGTAGGGTACAGAGTGTGGGATAATTATGGAGAAAACCAACTCCGCCGATATCAAGTTTACATTCATATTCCACTCGGACAATGGTGTTTCCGTTTTTGTATATATTCCTATCCTGTTCAGAGCCAAAATTATTAGGCAGATCTGGGCAGGCGCATAACCACCACTGGGGTCACTGGGGATCAGTCCCCAGTAACATTTTCGGATTTTAACATTACATCTATGGGCGTTGCACGGAAAGAATCGACTTCAAAGTGCCTCCGTCCCCACCTACTTTCGGAAGGTGGTTACGTCTATGGATCTGCGAGCATCTCCCATCTAGTTCCAACTCATGATAATTTCACGTCACATTGTCTGATAAAATGAGAGTGCAGAACATTATATTTTAAGTATGTAATCATCAAGCCAGGTACAGCAACGCCCATCCAATTTGCCCACAACCTACACAACCTACAGCAACAACCCGTCACTGTCGCCGCGCCTGCCGCTGGCCCGCGTCAGTGTCCACTGTCCGTATCCGGGTCCCGGGTCCCCATCCCGCTGTCCCGACTTCGGACCACAAGTCACGGCCAGTTCCTGCGTCAGTCACGAACGGCGGCGGTGGCGGAAACACGCCGCCGTGACGACAGGCATGGCGTCAGCAGTCAATAGCCAGGTCTGCTGCCGCGCGACTGACCGGCTCAGTGACACAGAGAAGCGCAACATTGACGCTGTTTTACATATGACAGGGTTTCGGACTTGGGACCGGTTTCGCGGCCAACACCAGTCCAAAATCAGCATTTTTGTTTCACTGAAAAAAAACACAACCTATTCGGATCAGTTTTTCATGAGGAATTCGAATCTGGAATACAAAATAGTATGGCGTCTATTTTGTTTTATCTCATCCCGTGAAGGTATCTCCCTGATCACTTCGCGTCTGCGTGCGGTTGCCTTGTAAAAGAACCCACCGTTTTTACAAAACGCGTTAAATCGGCAGGAAAACCAATAGGATCTGTAGACAGGATGTTCAGGTACAATAGCTATTGGTTTTCTAGTCGATGTAGGCCTTTAAAGAAGAAAAACTGTTATTTTTACAAGAGGGTGATTTTTTTACAAGTTGAGTTCAACAACAACACGCGAGCATGAAACCATTGATTGCACCGGCAATATGGCTCGCAGAAGATTGAGAATGGCACCATTTTGTTCCTAAGGCTTTGCTCAATCGATCAATCGCCAATTTGTACTATTTAGAACCCGGATAAGTGTTGTAGCAGAATGGTTTTATGGGAAATTGTTACTAAATTTGCCTATTCGAATGTAGTTTTTACTCTGGTCGGTTCGGCTAAGATCCAACGCAGCGTCTAAATAAAATGTGAGAAACTAATTGAATCCGATATGCTCTGAAAGCAAATTGAATGAACAAGAGAATGAGCATAGCGCGAGCTCCGCCAAACATATGGTTGTGGTGCTACGGCTCTTCAAAGTTGGACGACCAAATATTTTTTACCCTGAAAAACGCGTTTATTCCATTTTTTCGTCTTCTACGCTAAACTATTCATACTCAGAGTAAATATGTTTAACTTTTAAGGATGGCAAATGAAAGTCCACTTAATTTCCAACATTTTGACGCCCAGTTTGTCTAGATTCGTTCAAAACTAACGCGTGTATATTTGTTTACACCCGTGTCCGCAAAACCGGTCCAGAGTCCGAAACCCTGTCATATACTCGCAGAAGATTGACGCCATTAAAGGAAATAGTTCACCTTCAACATGGGGTTTTGAACTGAAATAGCAGTTTGGTAGCCCGTGTTGAGAAATCCTTATCTGGAACTTTTCTTGGCTGAAAAGACTCTCCAGCCGAAGATATTTGACATTTTGGCGAAGGAATGCGGCGCATATATGATATACCGTACCGTCTGAGAGTGTCAGCACTGCATGGAGCATGCGCAGACCAATAACGCACACCATAAAATTAATAATTTACGACCTTCTGTCCTGAATTGGCGCGATGTAGAACCATTTTTGAAAATAAAAAAAGAAACTGTATTAAAAAAATATAATAAAATCGTGTTCTGAAAAATTTCCGAAGGTGAACTATTTCCTTTAATATGTGATTGTACTATGCTCGAGTAATGGATGCAGTCTAACCATCTGCTCCACACAACTTTGCATACTTGAGCATGCAAACTGGGACCAACTTTGCTCCCAAGGTGACGATCGACGCATCCGGGACACGTACTCCAATATGGAATGTTGTCGCCCACAGCTAAGAGACTAGAGTGCACTCATTCTGAGCGTCTCCCACGTCATTGGCGGAGGAGAATGGCACGTGGCGCCCACTGCCAGATTCCTAGCAGAGCACCGACTTAATTACACTACCATGGTATTACGAGATCATCTTAAACACCATAGTCGGATTGAGAAATAGAGACGCGGCACCGCCCAGACCCAGATACAAGCCGAACGGCTCCACCTTAAAGGGAATAGTTAACCTTCAACATTAGTTTTCAACTGAGATAGCAGTTGTGTAGCCCGTGTTGGGAAACCCCTATCTGCAAGTTGTCTTGACTGAAGACTCTCCAGCCGAATATATTTGAGTTTTTGGCGAAGGAATGCGGTGCTGGCGAAAGAATGTTGTACTGGTGCTAGCCCGGGCAGAGGCTATACCATCAGCCAATCAGCTTGCAGCTGGTGCTAGCGAGCGAACGCCGGCCGCCGGTTGGCACATCTCCAATGCGAGTCTATCTTTACGCGACTACTTTCGAATCTGATTGGCTGAACCATTTTTTACATTCGCGTGACGTCAGGACTCTGACTCAGAGAGTATGCATATAGTTTTGATAAACAATACAAATTTACGGCCTTCTGTCCTCAATCGGCGCGATATAAGGCCATTTTTGACAATATAAAAAGAAATTGTATTAAAAAATATAATCAAATCGTGTTGGGTAAAAAATTTCCAAGGTGAACTATTTCCTTTAATTAAGGGAATATTGGCCTCCACCGGCTATGTTCGACGGTATACGTGCAGTGGACGGAGAGAGTGGCCAATGACCACTGGCCCATCCGTCCAACCGCCGTGCTCCCATCCCAACCAGCCGTCATCAGACCGTCATCAGTACAGGACGGGCCGGAGATGGCGAACATTCGATAATGGTGCGTTTTTGACTGATGTAAGGAACATTGGATGGCACTCTGTTGTAAAACAAAATGAAACATGTCAACAGCAGTGGGAGGCTTTTTCAAATACGCTTAACGAAAGGTTAGACTTCCATGCTCCTATCAGAAAATTTATAGTTCACAACCCCCGTCCCCCACCGGTTTCGAATGAAACCCTCAATCTGATGAAGCAGCGCAAACGATATAAAGAAACAAACGATCCAGCGTATCAGGAAATCAACACATTAACTAAACGGGCGATTCGCAAAGACTGTCGGGCAGATATAGCAAACCGCGTCCACAACTCAACATCCTCGTCATTGTTTCAGAAATTAAAATATGTAATTGCACCTAAACGTGGATACACAAAGCAACCGCAAAATTTAACACCAGATGACCTGAACGATTACTTTACAGCAGTAGGTACACACACTAGAGACGAGGTGGTTGCCGACTTCGACCGTTCGGGCCGAGAGAAGCTTTTTACTCGACTACCTAGGGTCAACGCTGGGTCAATGAGGCTCACACCAGTCACGTTGACTGAACTAAGGTGTGCTTTATTTTCACTACCCAACAAAGACTCTTCAATAGAAGGCGACGTCCCAATCCAAATTTTAAAACTGACATTTGATGCAATTGGACGCTACCTTTTACGTATCATTAACACTAGCTTTGTCTCTGAAACCGTGCCCTCTGCCTGGAAAAGGGCGACCGTCATTCCTCTATTTAAAAGAGACGATCCATCTAAAGCATCAAATTTTAGACCTATCACGAAAGTTCCTGGTATATGCAAAGTAGTAGAAAAGTTAGTACAAAAACAGTTGACAAGCTACCTCCAGAGCCAAAATCTATTGAGCGAAGATCAACATGGTTTCTTGCCGCAACATTCGACATGTACCGCCCTATTGACAATGACTGACGAAATTCTCAGGGGCATGGATCGATCCCAAATTTCCATATTGGTTCTCATTGATTTGAGTCGCTGCTTCGATGTTATTGATCACAAAACGCTCATTAATAAATTAGAATTGTTGCAAATTTCATCAGGCTGGTTTAAAAGCTACCTACACGGACACGTACAACAGGTTAAAGTAGGGGAAAGTTTTTCAAAGCCACTTCCTATCACAATTGGGACTTTCCAGGGTACTTGTCTCGGCCCATTACTGTACAACATTGCTAGCAACGATCTCGCATGCCACATTCCAGCTAAAATCAATGGCTTCAAGGTCACATCGGTGCGTTATGCCGATTACACACAGCTCGCTGTCACAGGCCCTCGAGATCAAATTGGGGAACTACAAAGGAGCATGGAAGAGTTGCTAGTAACGATGTCAACGTGGTTCCAACAACATAGCATGAAGGTTAATGCGGCAAAACTGAATTTATTTTGTGTGGAGACAGGAGGCAGTTAAAGCGTATTGCGCAGCCCCATTATTTTATTTTATGGGAGAGCAAATTCAATGTTCCAACAAAGTCAAAAATTTAGGAGTGGTGATGGATGAAACATTGTCATGGGAATATCATATAAAAAACATCACTGATCGCTGCTTTGGAATTTTGATCGGATTAAGCCATGTAAAGCATGCCTTGCCCGCTGAAGTGTTGCCGCGCATTGTCGATTGTCTGGTGCTATCACATGTGAGATACTGTGTACAAGTGTATGGCAGTGCCAGTGTGACGTCTCTTAAGAACATCCAAAAAATCTTAAATTTTGCCGCACGAGTCATATCAGGACGCAGGAAATACGACCACATCTCTGATGTATTGCGTGAATTAGGTTGGCTAAATGCGTTAGATTTAGTAAAATACTCTGACTTGTGCATGTTGCATAAGGTTATAACTAGAGCGAAACCTTCGTCGTTGGCGTCGCGCATCCAGTTCAACTACGAAATACTGGAGCGTGATACCCGACAATCGAAACATCTAGCCTTGCCTCGACCTAGATACAATCACGGAAAGCGCACATTCTTGTATAGGGCTAGCCAATCATACAATGCGCATATTTAATCTCAGTGTGTTCTGAATGCAGTGTCGCCCATTATATTTTGCATTGCTCAATAATTTTACGATGTCGGCAAAACAGGGCAAACTGTTTTAGCTCACTTTTTACTGTTTTAGCTCACTCATTTTTATGTTCATGTATGGAAGACCGAAGAATAACCCTGTCGTGTGGAACGGTCTGTTTACGTTAATACATACATACATCAGACCGTCCTCCGGCCCCCACCAGCCGTGCTCCCATCCCAACCAGCCGTGCTCCGACCGTCTTCAGACCGTCCTCCGGCCCCCACCAGCCGTGCTCCCATCCCAACCAGCCGTGCTCCGACCGTCCTCAGATCGTGCTCCGGCCCCCACCAGCCGTGCTCCCATCCCAACCAGCCGTGCTCCGACCGTCATCCGGCCCCCACCAGCAGTGCTCCCATCCCAACCAGCCGTGCTCCGACCGTCCTCAGACCGTGCTCCGGCCCCCACCAGCCGTCCTCAGACCGTGTCCCGACCCGACCAGCAGTCCTCCGGCCGTGCTCCGGCCGTGCTCTGCCCACCGTGCCACGCCCGGCAGCCCCACCCGGCGGCGGCGGCGGGGTGTCTCGCCAGTGACAAACGAGGTCATTAGGGGTGACGGGGTGACGGAGGGCTGGCGACCACTCGACACCGGCTGGACGCCGCCGTCCGGCCTGCCGCGACCCCGGGGCAGCCGGCGGCCGACCGGC